>RJWM01008372.1:0-73189 GCA_004363535.1 Dasyprocta punctata | reverse complement strand
ATAGTGAGACCCTGTCTCAAAAAATATGGCCAGGGATTTAGTTCAGGGGCATAAGCGCCTGCCTGGCAGGCGTGAGGTTGTGAGTTCGATCCCCGGTACCAAAAACAAAATAAAATAAAATAAAAACAAAATGGAGACGATGGGCAGTAGACGAGGTGAGTGGGGGACGGAGGGATGGATGGATGGACGGATGAAGATGGACAGACAGACGGGCGGCTGTCAGTTGCCAGTCCAGGCGATGCGCAGGAAGGGCAGACAGCGCCTGCCGTCCCTACCCGGCGGCCCCACCCCACCCCACCCCGGTCTAAATGTCTCCCCTCTTCCCCGCAGACGCCCCGCACCCCACGGCGGGCACTGCTGGCCCCCGGATGAGGCGCAGAGCCAGGCGCAGGTGAAGCAGCCGCTGGCCAGCGGCCGTCACTGCGGGGTAGGTAAGGTCGTGCTAAATATCCCGGGCAAGGTTCCAGTTTACAGTCCTCCTGCCTCAGCCTCTCCATCACTGAGATCACGGGCGGGTGCCCTACCTGGTTTCCTTTTTCTTTTTTGTACCGGGGATTGAACTCATGACCTCGCACTTGCCAGGCGGGCTCTTGTGCTGCTGAGCTAAATCCCCGGCCCCCACTTTTTGTTTTTTACATTTAGTTTGTTTTTGTTTTTCATTATTTGTGCCTGGTTTTCATGTACATTATTCATTTTCGTGGGGGTGGGAGTGGAACTCAGGACCTTTGCACTCAGTTTTTTATTCCATTATTATTTTTGTGTTTTTGAGACAGTGCCTGCTATGTAGCCCAGGCTGGCCCTGAGCTCACTTTGTAGCCCAGGCTGTCCTCGAACTTTCAATGGTCCTTCTGCCTTAGCCTCCCAAGTGCTGGGATCACAGACATTTGCCACCACACACAGTAGTTACTTGTTTTATTTTGAGACAGGGTCTCCTTAAGTTGCTAAATTGTCCAGGCTGGGCTCAAATTTGCAGTCCTCCTGCCTCAGCCTCCCAAGTGCTGCGACGACGCGTGCACCACCATGCGTGCCCCCTGAATCCTAGCGTAAAAGCGGAATGACCTTGGACGGTGTTATTTCCTCTTTCCCCCTCGGTTTCCTTATCCAGTGAAGAGCGGATTAGCTGCAGCCTCAGAGGGTCTGGATTAGGACCCGGCAGCATGCGCTGCTGCCTCCGCCCTCGCCCTGACCTCTCCTGCGCCCCCAGGGGCCCTGTGGGTCTGGGCATTCTGAGCCCGCGCTGTAAACCGGGGGAGCGGGCGGGCTGGCTCCAGCTGCTGGCCTCCTGGGACAAGCTGGACGTGTGCCTGCTGGCAGAAGGCGACTGCTCCTTCGATGGCCCCAGCCTGCAGCCCACGGCAGCCCCCGGCCCAGGTAGGATGGCCCTGCCCCCTCTCCCCAACAAAACCATCCCTGCTGACCGTGCCCCAACTTGCTATCATGGCAGTCTGTCCCCGGAGACAGAAAAAGTGGGGGAGAAAAAAAAGAGGGCGCAGCCATTGGTGATCCTCCCAACCAGGAGGGAGTAAGTGCTGATGGCAGGAGCACTGGCAGCCTGAAGGACAGTGAAGTGCGATTATCAGGGCGCCTGCTCTTCTGGCTCAGCTTCCTCTTGGCTGTGAAGGCACAGAGAGGGTGCACAGAGCGAGGGACAGAGCCCAGCGGAGCGGGTGCGGGAGGTCACTCGGGGACCAGGTCGGGGGAGGTGGGAGGGAAAGGAAGAGACTGACGGGAAGGCAGGGGGATAAACAGAGGCACAGCTGCTCGCCTGCGCTCTTCTCCTGGTGTGGGTGGGGCGTGTCTGAGGCTGCTCTGAGGACCGGCTCCGCCCGGGGTCTAACCCAAGTTGGAGCCAGGTCAGGGGCGCTGGCCAGAGCCGGGCGCCCACACTGAGCACCTTGGGCGCCTCCCCCCAGGCCCCCGGAAGGGAGAGGCAGAGGTGACAGCCGCCCGCTCCCAGCACACGGTGTTGGGGTGGCCCTGCGGGCGGGGTGCTGCACTGGAAGGCACCCACCTCCAGAGGATCCTGGCCAGTGACTCCCCAGCCCCGGTCTCACAGGCAGCACCGGGGGTGACAAGCCGGACTCTGACCCTCAGGGCCCGCTGCTCTGGCTGGGCCCGTGTGGACACCCTGGGCACCCACAGCTCCCCTGCACTGGGCGCAGCGGCTGGCGGGCGCCATCGTCAACACCCTCCGGCTGCGGCGGCGGCACCAGCTTGAGGTCTGCAAGCAGCAGAAGAGAGGTGGGCACCCATCCACGCTGAATGTCCCCGGGGGGCAGGGGCGGGGCAGACGGAGGCTCCCACCGGGGAAACGGCCACGCCACCGAGGTGTCTCGCCCAGGAAGGAATTTAGTACAGGGATCGAGCATCCCCAGGCCCATCGGAAGGGCCGAGGCTTTAGGTCCAAGCACCAGGGGACTGAGCTGGGCGCAGTGACGCACGCCTGGACCTGAGTCCCAAGCACAAGGCTGGCCTGGGCAGTGTCCCAAGACCCTGTCTTCCAAAAGGAGCTTCCAGGTGTGATGGTGCACAGCTGTCCTGCCAGCACTCTGGGAGGCTGAGGCGGGAGGATCTCAAGTTCAAGTCCAGCCTGTGCAACTCGGTGACAGTGAGGCCATCTCAAAATCTTAAAAAAGCACTGGGGACGTATGAGGATATAGCTCAGTGCCAAGGCTCTGGATTCAAGCCTAGTACTAAAAAAAAAAAAAAAAAAAATTATATATATATATATATATATATATAGAGAGAGAGAGAGAGAGAGAGAGAGAGAGGGAGAGAGAGTTGTAAATCAGTGGTGGAACCCTTGGCCAGAATGCTCTGGGTTCTGACCCCAGCACTGCAAAACAGACAAAAACCACTCTAAAGTTGGGGCTAGGGATTTAGCTCAGTGGCATGAGCGCCTGCCTGGCAAGTGTGAGGTTGTAAGTTTGATCCCCAGTACAGAAAGAGAAAAAAAAAAAAAAAAAAAAAAAACACTCTAAAGCCCAGGGACTGTGGCACATAGCTAACAGCACCCAACTGCAGCCCTGAGGAGTTCTCTGGCTGTCAGGACACCAGGATTTGCTGGCCAAACCTCGTGTCTGCGCCCTGCGTGCTCCGGTGTCTGGGAAGTGTCCTTTCTGAGCTCCCAGCCCCAGCGGTGGAGGGGCACCGGCCACAGACCCCTCCAGAGGGTGGACCCAGGGATCTGACCAGCTCTGCAGATTTTTTTTTTTTTTTTTGAAGAGCGATCAGAAACCTACTGACGTGCAATTCAGTGATGTGTAGTTGCCCGGGCACACCAGAAGGGCCCTGCAGACGGGGTGGGAGGAAGGGTGTCCCGAGGCGGGGACCAGCACCGGCAGGACAGGGTGCCCGGCTTGGAGGCGGCGGCGGCCGGTGGGTCCCGGGCAGCAGGTGGCCTCGCTGCTGAGACTCCCCGGGTGGTCCTCGGAGGCCCGGAGAGCGGCCTGGGCCGGGATCCAGCCGGGCGGGCGGCACGGAGGCTGCACGTTGCGGAGAGCCCCCGGGGCCTTTCCTGTGCCACCGCACAGCCCGGGGTCAGCAGCGCGGCCTCCGAGGGGGCTGCGAACGGCACGCGGGTCAGGACGAGGGACGCGCCCTCTCGTGCACGTGGGCGGGACCCGAGCTCCCCTTTCCCCTCCAGAGCTGCTACAGGACGGCGTCACCTGCGTCACCAACACGGAAGGCTGGGAGGCACCCCCGGACCCCATCGGCCGCCTCTGCAGGGCGCCCCTAGAGGCCTGTCGCCTGGAGGAGGAGACGCCCTCGCTTTACCCAGGTACAGGGCCCACCTGGGAGCCCTGGAGCAGGAAGAGCGGGTCCCCACCGTGTTGGCCCCGCCCCTGGCCCTGTGCTCCTTGAAGGTGACATCATACCCTGGGCCAGTACTCCTAGCTGACGTCATGCCCTTGGCCACGCCCCTTAAACGGAACCTCTCCTGGAAAGGCGGCCACCCGGCGCCCAGCTGCTGCTAGGAGGAGGGCCACACTCCAAGATTTGGGGCGCCCCCACCCACCACTCTGCCCCTGTCGCCATGCTTGGGGCCAAGGGAAGGCGGTGGCAGCCCTCAGTGGCCCTGGTCCTGTCTCCCCCAGACTCAGGCACCGAGAAACGGAAGGCGATCCACCTCTACCGGCACGTGCCGGTGCTCGGGACCCCCGGGGAGTCCTACCTGGCGCTGGCGCTAGAAGTCACAGTGCTGGGGCTGGGGCAGCATCGGGCCCTGCCCGGGGGACTGTACGCCCAGGACAAGGTGGTGCGCAGCGCGGAGCAGCTGCTGGCCCTGCTGGAGGAGGTGGGTTTGGACGGCCAGCTGGTGCCGGTGCTGCGCAGGAGGCGGGGCTGCTGCTGGAAGGTGAGGCCCCGCCTCCTGCAGCTTACTGCCCTCCCCGAGCGAATGCCGCCTCTTAGTCCCGCCCCTGAGCGAGTGCTGGCAGCCAATAACTGCTCTCGCCCGGCTCCGCCTCCTGGGCTTTACAATCCATTCCAAGAGAGCAAGTTCTTAGTCCCGCCCTCAGGACATGCTTCCAGCCAGTTAACTGCTTTGAATGGTGAGGGCCCGCCCTTTGCGCAGTTTGTAGCCAATGGGCTAGTCGCCTCTGGACAAGGGGCGGCAACAATGTAGGTACCGCCCCTGTCTCGTTGGCTCCGCCCATGTCGTGAGCCTATTGGCTTTGTCTGCTGTGAGTTTCCGCTCCCATTGCTGCGGGAGTTATTTGGCGCTGCCCCTGCAGTCCTGCCGGTGGGACCCTGCTGGTCTTGGGCACTAGGGGTTCCGGGGGCCCCAGCGCTTGTCTCGGTCCCAGCCCTGGCCGCTGAACCCCTGGCCCTTGGACCTGTCCGGTCCAGTGCAGCTCTGCCTGGGTCCTGAGGTCCGAGCAGTCTGGATGGGGAGGCGGCCCAGCCTCCCTCGGTGCTGCGCTGAGCCCGTGCCCGCAGCGGGGCCCTTCAGCGGCTTGGGGAGGTGCAGGCCCGGGGGAGCGCCCATGCACAGCTGTGCGCGCTCCCTGTCCAGCGCGCTGCTGCCCGCGCCCCCGACCTGGCCTCCCGCCTGGCTCTCGGGGCCCTGAGGTGGGGACGGGAGCGGGGCCGCCTCGTGTGGGGCGAGATTCTGAAGCGGGGAAACACCGCTTGGCACGGTCTTCAAAGGGGGCGCCAGGCTGGTCCGAGGCAGATTCAGCTCACCCCACCTAGGTCGCTAGCAAGGCAAGCGAGAGGCACCGTTCCCTGCAAGGGCGGAGACAGCTGCAAACTTTCAGGGGCATTTGTGGGCGGGTCTCAGGGTTGGGGTGTAGCGCAGCAAATATTTAGAAAAACAAAACACAGGATTTTTACATTTTTATGGACCTAGTACACACTCTCTGCCAGTTATTACGTTTTTAAATGATTAAGAGAATCAAAAGGCAGGTTTGACACGTGGGAAATACATGAAATTCAAATCTCAGTACCCAGAAATGAAGTTTTATTGGCCCCCAGTCACACACACTCCTCTGGGTTTGGGTGTGGCTGCTTCTATACACTGCAGAATTGTGTCATCGTGTCAGAGACCAGATAGTCTGGGGGCCGGAACAGGTGGCCGTCCCGCCATCTGCAGAAAAAAGATCAGACCCGTGCTGAGTCTGAAACTGACCAAGCAACTGAGCCCAGTTTATTTACCCCTCTCCCTACCCCTTTTACATGTAACAGGCTTCAGGCGTCTTCCGAGGCCATGCATCGAGGAAGTACGGGAGACATCCGGAAGCAAGGCCGTCTTCACCCCCGTTCTGTGCTGTTAATCCCATCTAGCGACTTCAAATAACTTTCTGGACACAAAACTGCATGTACCATCAGTCGCCAGCATCCATGGATTCAGTCAAAAATATTCAGAGGCCAAGCATGGTGGCACGCACCTGTGATTCCAACTGCTGGGGAGGCTGAAGCAGGAGGATTGCAGGTTTCAGCTCATCCTGGGCAACACGGCAACTTAGCAGGACCCCCTCTCAAAATTCAGAAGGACTTGGGGTGTAGCTTAGTGGCAGAAAGGCCCTGCCTTCCATCCCTAATTCCAGAAAAAAGACAATTGCGTATGCATTGAAGATTGCAGACATTTTTCCTTGTCAAATTTCTTAACAGGGCTGGGGATTTAGCTCAGCGGCGCAGCGCCTGCCGAGCAAGTGCAGGGTCCTGAGTTCAATTCCTGGTACCAAAAAAAAAATTTTTTTTTCTTAACAGAATTTACCATTTCTATCACACAGGCATTCAGTCAGGTATTCTAAGTCATCAAGAGATGTTCACAACAGGGCTGGGGAGAGAGCGATACAGGGCCTGCCGGGCAAGTGGGTCCTGAGTTCAAATTCCGGTGCTAAAAAGAGAGATGATCGAAAGCATATGGGAGGACGTGTGTAGGTTTTATGCAAATACTACATCACTTTGGAGTTTTGTTTGTTTGATTTCTTGAGACAGGGTCTAGCTATATAGTTCAGGCTGTTCTTGAACTATGTACCCCAAGCTGGCCTTGAACTTGTGACAACCCTCCTGCCTCAGCCTCTTGAGTGCTAGAATGACAGGTGTGCACCAGGCACCATACCATTTATATGAGATACTTAAACTCTGACAGATTTTGGGATCTTGGGAGGTCCTGGAAGCAGTCTCCTCCTACAGATGTTAAGAGGTGACTACGCAGTAAGCTGGTTATAATAGTGTACGGGGGTTGTTGAGCCCATTCACATAGCTGCAAGTGGCTGGGTTGCTTTTTCATGGCTCAGTAGTATTCCATCCCCCCAGCAGATTCTGTATCTTAGCTGTCATAAATGGGTCTGCAGTAAACCCTGGAGTGCAGGTGCTTTTTGCTGTGCTGATTTCCTTTCCTTTGCGTGTTTATCCGGCAGTCAGACTGCTAGAGCATTCGGCAGTTCTGTTTGCAGGGTTTCTTTTTTCTTGTGTACTGGGGATTAAGCCCAGAGTCTCTGCACTGAGCTCCATCTCCAGCCTTTTGTCGTTGTTATTTTGAGACAGGATCTTGGTAAATCGCCCGGGCTGGACTGGGGCTCGTGACCCTGCCGCGTGGCTCTCCCAGGGCTGGGGTTACAGATGTGCACCGCCACACCCAGCTAGTTCTGGTTGACTGTCGTCTCTGCGCTGTAGCTGTGCTGATTTCCCTCAGACTAACGGCGAGCCGGCGCCCCGCCTTCTGCACGCCCCCCCCCAGGGTCCCGGGTCTCCCCTTCTGTTCCACCCACACCGGAGCTGGAACCCAGAGCCGCGCACCCGTTAGGCCGCACCCCCAGCACTTTTGACTTGAGGTTCACAGAGACAGAGTCTTGCTGTGCTGTCCAGGGTGGCCTCGAACCTGGCGATCCCCCTGCATCGCCCTCTCGAGTCACTGGGAGGACAGCCTCGCGCCGCAGGCCCGGCCGCCGCGGGCACCGTGCTAACCGCGCAGGGAAGGCCGCGCACGCGCAGCACCGGGCCGGGGGTGGGCGGGGCTGCCCTGATCGTGGCCGCCTTCTGCCCTCCGCAGGCTGCCGGTCCTGCAGAGCGCGTTTCCAGCTGGAGAGCCTCGCCCGGCTCGCTGCACTCGGTCACCAGCCACCGCTCGCCCCGCTGGTTCACCCTGGGCCACCTGGAGACGCGGCAGTGCGGGCTGGCGTCCACGGCCGCCAAGGGTGAGGACGGCGCCGCCCTCCCCCGTCCTGCCCTGCCCGGCCCCTCTTCCCTGCCTCCCCCACGCTGGGCCCAGAGGCCCTGGGCTTTCTCAGGAGCACCTGGCGCTGTCCCGGGTGCTGGCAGTGTGGGTCCCTGACCCCCGGTCCTGTGGCGGGACACCGCTTTCCGAAGAGAGGACCATTTAGCTTTGGGGTGGTGCTGGCGGTGGAGCCAGGGCCTCGCACGTGCTCGGGAAGCAAGAGCACATTCAAGCAAGGGCCGCGCGGGGAAGCTGCCGGGGCAGGGTGCACCTGTGATGCCACCACCCGTAGGCTGAGGCAGGAGGATTGCAAATTCAAGCGCAGCCTGGGTGACTCAGCAAATTAACGAGGCCCTGGCTCAAAATAAAAAATGAATGGGGTTGGAGCTCAGTGTGAGGGCCCTGGGTGACTAATCCCCAGTACCACAAATTAATTAACGAATGCATAATAAAAAGACCTGTGGATGAGGGCGGGGCTATGCAGAGATCAGAGGTCTTGGTCAGCTCGGGCTCCCGTACTGAAATACAATAGGATAGGCAATGTCAACAATAGACTTATTTCTAGCACTCTTGGGAGGCTGAGGCAGGCGGACCATGGCAAGTTCAAGGCTAGCGTGGGCTACAAAGTGAGCTCAAGGCCAGCCTGAACTGCACTGCAAGACCTTGTCTCAAAAAGGCAAAAACAAAAAACAAGAAACCCCCAGCACAGTCCGTAGCATCTGGAAGAGTTTTTCAGGCAGAGGAGCCACCAGTGCAAGGGCCCTGGGCCTGGTCATAGAGCGCCGGCTGGTGTGGCCAGAGCAGCGAGAGGGGGCATTCAGGGACTGGGCTCCTGTTAACAACAGCGGAAGCCACTGTTGGCCTGGGCTGTGGCGCGAGGGCACAGCGCGTGGTTCTGAGGGGTGGGAGGAGGGGTCGTTTGTTTGTTTTCTTGGGGAACTGGGGGCTGCACCGGGGGCCTCCCCATTCAGCTCCATCCCCGGCCATTTTTATTTTTCATTTTGAGGCAGAGTCACTGAGTTGTCCGGGCTGGGTTTGAACTTGTTGATCCTCCTGCCTCGGCCTCCCGGCATTCTGGGATCACACGCGTGCGCCGTGCCTGGCGCAGATCCCAGAGGTAAGGTGGGAAAGCCGACTTTTGCAGAGTGCCTTGCTGGACTCCGCCCACCCGGGCTTGTGCTCTCCCCACGCAGGCCGGCGGGGCTGCCTGGTCCAGCCTGGGTTCTGGGGGGGGCGGCCGAGGCGTGGAGAGGTGCAGGGAATCGCCGGGAGTCTCAGCCCCGAGCGGCGGGCCGGGGCTTGAACCCTGTCACTCCTGGTTCAGGACGGTTGCCCTTGACAACCGGGGCGCTGGGTGCCTTCCTTCCGCTGGGACAGAGGTGTGGCAGGTGGCCTGGGCCTGCTGAACTCCAGCGCGCCCGCGGCAGGGCAGCCGGGACCCAACCGTGCCCTCCGCCGCAGGAGACCCCGAGTGGCTGCACGCAGTCCTGGCTTCCATCCACCAGAACATCCACTCCCCAGCTCTGCTCCGCAAGCTGGCGCAGGACGCCTGCAAGACGGCCTCCCCAGCCAGCGCGCCGACGGACACCACACTACGGGACATCGCGCTGGAGCTGGGCCTGCAGGTGCGCGGCCGGGGCGGGGCCTCGCGTGAGCCCGCCCCTGGGGGCGGGGCCTGGTTGTAGTCCCGCCTCTGGGGCAGGGCCTGACGGGAGCTCCGCCCTAGGGTGGGTTCTGGTGGGACCTTTGGCTCTGTGAGCAAAGGTTCCAGTTCACCTAGCACCCACAAGGCCCTGAGTTAAATCCCTAGCACGGAAAAAACAGAAACCGGAACAGACCAGGTAGTGCATTCCTGTAATCCCACTGTCTCAAGGCTGAGGCAGGAGGATCGCAAGCTCTAGGCCCGCCTAGGCAACGGGGCCGGGGGTTTGATTCAACTCTGGCCCTGCAAGCCTGTGGCCTTGGGTTTGTCCCTGTCCCACAGTGGGGAAGAGTTTGGGGGCCTGACTGTGTGCTATTGGTTCAGGGCTGTTGGTGGGTGGGATTTAAAAAATGAGGTGGGACAGAGCCAGCCAATGAGGTGCTACCTTGGGGGTGTGGCCTGAAGGGAGGCGGGGCAGAGGGCAGGGCCTTTGGCAAAGCTCTTGTGGGTTTGCATTCCAGTGCCACAAAAAACAGGGCCGGGGATTTAGCTCAGCGGCACAAGCGCCTGCCTGGCAAGTGCAAGGTCCCGAGTTCAATTCCTGGTTCCAAAAGAAAAGAAAAGAATTTCCTTTATGAAAAAGAAAGGAAGCCGGGCATGGTGGCGCACGCCTTTAATCCCAGCATTCGGGAGGCTGAGGTAGGCAGAGCATTGTGAGTTCGAGGCCGGCTTGGGCTACAACGCGAGCGCAAGCCCGGCCTGAGCTACATAGTGTGACCCTGCCTCAAAAAACCAGGACTGGGAGTTTGGTTCACTGGCTTAAGCACCTGCCTGGCAGGTGCGAGGTTGAAAGTTCAATCAAAGAAAGGAGAAGTCACGCCTTCCCCGCCTCGTGCTGCTAAGTACCCCGTATGTTTATTTCTGTGAGGCCAGCACGGAACTCACACCTCGTGTACACTGGGTGGGCGCTCTACTACCGAGCTGCACCGTAGCATAAATACCTTTCCTTTTTGTGATGCCGGGGCGGATATGAGGCAACCTCGGCTCCTTTATTTGAAAAACAATTTTTCTGATGTTGAGACAAGGTCCTACTAAATTGTCCAGGCCACTTAGTGACCCTCCTGCCTCAGCCTCCCAAGTAGCCTGGATGGCAGGAGTGCACTAGGCCGCCCAATCCTGGGATAATGAGGAGAGACCGCGTACCCGGGTTTGCTGGGTCAGTGCCTTCCTGCACCCCACACTCCGGAAACCCCTTCTCGCGCCCTCTTGCCCTGCAGGTCATGCGGAGGACCCTGAACGCCGAGACCCTGCGCCCGAGGGAGATGGTGTGCTGGCTGGTCAGCTGCGCCCAGAGATAGGTGAGGGACACGGGGACACGTGGTCGGTCACCCTGCTCTGGTCCCAGAGGTGCCACCTGGGGGAAAAGCGGAGACCCCTCCTCCAGCTGCAGCCCGTGCCGAGAGCCAGGCAGCAGGCAGCGGGGAGAGGCCGGCCAGGCTATGGCAGCCTGGGAAATAGAAAGGGGCCCGCATGCTGGCCCCACCCCCATCGCCCCTGGTGGCTTTGAAAAGGTAAAAAAGTTTCTCAGCCAGGCATGCGATCACATCGGGTAGGCTGATGCAGGAGGATCCCATGTTAGGACACAGCCCCGGTAACTTAGCAAGACATCCTCTCAAAATTTAAGATGATGTGAAAAGGGGGTCTGGGGTGTGTAGTTCATTTTGAAGCCCTGGGTTCAATTCCCAGTCCCCCCACATTCCCTCCCAAACCGTTTCGGAGCCAGGAGTCTCTCCGGAGCCCGGGCTGTTGCAGGGCGGGAAGGCTCCGCGGCCTCCTCCCCTGAGCCCTCCCTCCCCGCCCCCACGCGCTGGGGAACCTCCTGCCGAGCTGGTGCGCCCTCTTCCCGCCGGGGGAGGAGCTGTGGGCCCGCGCCCGCCCGCTGGCCCTGCACCGCGCCGCGAAGGACCCGCAGCCCTGCGCGCTGATCCTGTGCGAGGAGGACCCCTCGGCCTTCGAGGCCATCGGCCAGGCGGTGCTGGAGGCGGCGGCCTGGGCCACGCGCACCTCTTGGCCCTGGCGCAGCCCCGCATGGCCACCTGGCCGCGCAGCACGTGCTGTGGGCCTCTTGCCGAGCCTGGCGCTGGGCCGCCGAGAGCTCTCTGGCACCGTCCCCTCCTCACCCGCAGCGTGCGCTGCGCCCCGATGCTGTCCGAGACCCTGCGCCGCTGGAAGCGCTCGGCGCCCAGCCTCGGCCCTCCAGCCACTTGCGCCTGACATGCGTCAGCCTGCAGCACTACGGCGAGTTCGTGGAGTCCTGGCAAGGCCCGAGACCTTCCTGCTGGCCCCGACGCCACCTGCGGTTCGCCCAGTGCCTGGAGCGCATCAGGCAGGACTTCAAGGGCAGGAGGCTGAGGCAGGAGGATCGTTGTCAGTTTTTTTTTTTCGTGGCACCGGGGATCAAACTCACAACCTCGCACCTGCCAGAAAGGCACTTAAGGCACTGAGCCAAACTCCCGGCCCTAGTTTTTTTGAGGCAGGGTCGCACTGTGTAGCTCAGGCCGGCCTTGCACTCGAGTTGTAGCCCAAGCCGGCCTCGAACTCACCACGCTCCGCCTACCTCAGCCTCCCGAGTGCTGGGATTAAAGGCGTGCGCTGCCATGCCTGGCTGGATCCTTGTGAGTTTGAGACCAGCCTGGACTGCATAGCGAGACCCTGTCTCCAAAAAAGGAAGAAAAAAAAACGTCAGGGAAGCGGGAGGGGGGCCTGGGAGCCTGCAAGACACAGGAGCAAAAGCCATACCCCTCCCCAGCGTGGGACACCCCAGGAGCAAGACGCCAGCACCCCTGACCCTGCTGGGTGCCCGAAGAGGACTGCCCAGAACGATGTAGCATACCACCTGCAGGGGGCTGGGCTCCCCCCTTTTCACCCCACTTCTCAGGGGCCCCATTCCACTGCCCTGAACCCCCACGAACGATCTCACAAGGTCTCAGGCCTCAGCCACGGACCCCACCCTCAGCGCCATGACCAGCCCGGACCCCTAGGCACCGGGGTCACTGCCCTGCTGCCAGGCACCGGACAGATGACAACTTGGGAACCAGGCTGTGCCCCAGGGCCCCTCGAGGAGAGGGGGAGAGGGGCTCGGCCCGCCGGGGTGCCCTGCCCTGCCGCCCCTCGGCCTTCGTCCTCCTGTGTAACAGGGAAGAGGACGGTGGGATTTTGTAACTGTTTTTCTATTTACTGAACCCTATATTGTATTTCCTTTTTCATTGTTTTTTTTTAATGATGAAACACATCTTTTTTAACTGTATTTGGGGACTGAGGTGTGCCGTCGTCCCCCACCCCACCTGGGGCCAGGACTTCCCCCTCCCCACCCTCGTCCCCTCAGCGAAAAACACGCAAGCCAGCCAGCTCCATCTCGTCTTGTTTCTGATCGCGGCTTCGAGGGCGTGGCTGCGGGCAGTGGGCACGGCGCAGGGAGTGCACAGCCGCCCCGCAAATCGGATTAGCGCCCGCGGGTGTGCGTCTCCAGGCAGCCTGGCCGCCGAGCGCCGCTGGCCGCGAAAACAGCAGCCTAGGCTGGTCTTGAACTCCAGGCGATCCTCCTGCCTCGGCCTGCGGCATGCATCCTGGGGTGGCCGGCCTACCCCTGCCCCCCACGGCCGACTCTTTATCATTCTCGTCTCACGGAGGACAAAGGAGAGGCCCCAGGTCTGAGGCGAAGGAACCCAGCTGAGGAGCAACTGGTTCTTGATTTAGGACCTGAGGGCGCCCTCGCTTCCCACGCGCCCCGGCGCAGTTGCACGGCCCTTGGGAGTGCGCGCTGGGAGTGGCCACCAGGGGGAGCCCCGGACAGGGGCCCTGGGACCCGCAGGTGCTGGGCGGGGCTGGGGGGGTGTGGCCAAGGCCGGTCTGGGCTTTGCTTGCTGGCTTTTGAGACAGGGTCTCGCTATGCACTTCAGGCTGGCCTCGAGCACGCTTTGGTCTCGAACTCGCGACGATCCTGCTGCCTCAGCCCCCCGAGTGCTGGGATGACAGGCGTGCGCCACCCCGCCCCGCCCTGGTCAGGGCTCTTCACGCCAACATCCTGCTGCAAATGTAGCGAGGACCCCGGGGGCGTGGGCAGCCCCGCGGCGTCTTCCTGCCCGGACCTCCTGCCTGGGGCGGACGGGCCGAGGGCGGAGCCTGGCCCGGTGTCAGGGCCGGGGCAGGCGAGATTGGCGGCGCAGACGCGCATGCCGCTGGCCGCTAGGGGGCGCAGGAGCAGCGCGCCTGGGGGCGGGACCTCGACTGCGCTGCGTACGGCGATTGGCTCCTGGTGCCGCCCTCGGCTCGAGGGACCCAATTCGCGGCGGCCCTGCCTCCCGCCCCGCCCGTTCGCGCAGGTACGTGCGGAGGGCCTGAGCCGCCCGCGCTGCCCAAGGCTGGGCCGGGGTGGGGCGGCGATCCGGGCTTCGTGGGGGCCCGGGCCTTCTTCACTGCGCCAGTCCCCTGCCACCCGAATGTCCCCACTTGGGCCCGCATACACCTACAGCCAAAGTTCCTTTCTAGCTGGGCTAGTGGCGACGCCTGTCATCCCAGGACTTGGGAGGCTGAGGCAGGAGGCTCACCAGGAGTCCGAGGCCAGCCTGGCCTACCTAACAAAATTGTCTCCAAAAAAAAAACAAAAACCAAACTTTCCTCCCGGCATTCTCAGCGGGCACCCCGGCTCTATCCCCAGAAGCCCAAGTTAAGTGCCAGTTGGCCCCAGGACCAATCGTCTGGGCCAGTGACCCTCAGGCCCAACCCCCTAGATCCCAAGATCAGGCTCTGTCCCCTCCCCACCGCGGCCTGGGCATCGTTCACAGGAACCCTCGCTTTCCTCCCATCCGGCATAGCGTCGCCCCAGGACAGCCCTCCGGGCCTCCTCTCCAGGCTCCGTGGTCCCCTGTCCCCCAGCTCCTCCCGCCCTCCTCAGCCCAGAGGTGGGGCGCAGATGCGGCCCAGAGCCCAGGGCGCCGGGTGCGAAGGCTGCAAGTGTAGCCGCTGAGCAGCCTGGGGGCGGGGGGACGCTGGTCCAGCGTGCACCGGGCCGGACTTCCACCCCAGCACGCAAGGGAAGAAAACCCAGAACGCCGAAACCGTAGGGACGGGGACAGAAGTGAGTCACAGACGTGAGTGCCCCGGGCCGAGGCTGGGACATTTATTCCACTGCTCAGCAGCAGCAGGCGTGGCACACAGCACAAGGGCTGCCCTCCCGGCCCCGAGCTCCCAACCCCGCCTGGGGGTCACGGGGCCACCCCGGAGGGCCTGGGCACTGCTCCGACCTCCCCAGCCCCGTTCCCAAGAGCGCTCCTCCCACGGGCTGACCCGGGCCCCTGGGTGGGGGAGACCTGCTCATGTCTCTTCTGGGCCTGCGGGGGCTTGTTCCCTGCCCCAGGGCCAGCGGGTGCCATTAAGAAGCCAAAGGGCCCAGGGAGAGAGGGGCCAGGCACACCCAGCCGAGTCAGGCCAGCTGGTTCCGGAAGCTGGGAGTTGGCACTTAACGGCCAGGGGGCCTAAGGCAGCTTCCTCTTGGGTAACTGGCGGCTGGGAAGGTGCAGCACCCCTGCCAGGCTTAGGGGAGGAGGGGCCAAGCTGGGTGTGGTGGCGCACGCCTGTCATCTCAGCACTCAGGAGGCTGAGGCAGGAGGGTTGCCTGGGCTACCCAGTGAGCTCCAGGCCAGCACGGACTACACGGGGAGACCCTGTGTCACAAAACAGACATGGGAGGGCTGAGGTGCTGGGTCCAGGGGAGCTCAGGTGGCTTCCTTTCTTAAGGAACGGCCACCTGCCCACCCACGTATCTGTCTGCCCCGGGACCCTGGCCCGCACAAGGTGAGGCCCTGCGTGCAGACCCGGCAGGCGCCATCCGGTGCTCGCGTGGGGACGGCCGTCGGCGGCGCAGGGGGCTTGACCCCTGTTCCTGCTGAACTGAGCCAGTCTGCACGAATCCACTGTGTTTCAGCTCAGTAGGCACAGGAGGCAGAGCCCGGGCCGGGGCGGCGGGGCGGGGTGGGGCGGCCCGGGGGACGGAACTTAGCCACTGTGAACACGACTCGGTGGGACACTGCTCACAAGCAGCTAAGCCCTGCTCCTCGGGCCTGGCGGTGGCGGTGATGACGGTGGTGATGGGGCGTGGCACGTCCTCGGCGCAGTCGGGTGTCCTCCGTGGCCCCGGAGGCAGAGCGCAGGGTCGGCTGGAAATCCCTGGCAATGTGATTTGTGACAGACAGCAAATCCCATCCCCAGGAACCCCAGCTGGCCGTGGCACGGGCGGGCCGGGCGGCACCTGGGGGGAGAGAGAGGAGGTGACAGGGCTGGGGGCGCCGCCCTCTGGGGTCCCGGCCCACGGTGTAGACAGATGCCCGCCCCGCTTGCCACGCCCCCGGCCTCCCACCCCGAGCCCGGGCAGCCAAATGGGGCCACGCGAGGAGAGGGGAAGCGGAGGGGGGCGGGCGGGCGGCTGAGGAAGTGATCTCACCCCAGCTGGCGCCACTTCCTAGAAGCCTGGGGGGCAGGAGGAAGCCACCGGGCCTCCCCGGGGCCGGCTCCTCCAGGCGGGGCCCAGGCCGGCGTCCACTCGCACCCAGCGCAGGACCCCAACCCCGACCCCAGTTCGAGTCCCGCATGCGGCTTTCCAGGTGCCCTGGGAGCCCCGTTTCTCCATCCACAAAACCGAGGTGCGAGCCGCCACCAGGCCGCCCGAGACCTCTGTCACTTGGCGGGCGCCAGGCGAGACGTGGGCCACGGCATTTGTGAGACCCGGGGAAGGACGGAGGTGTGCAGATGAAGGCTTCCCCCGCTTTCTGAGACGGGGGCTCGCTGTGCAGTCCAAGCCTTGAGCTCACTACGCTTCCCAGGCCGGCCTGGGACTCTGCAGGGACCCTCTTGCCTCAGCCTCCCGAGTCTGTGTGCACCACCACTCCTGGCTGTAAATTAAAACTTCCCCTGGCTGGGGTGCGGCCCGACGCTAAGGCATGTGCTTAGCGTGTGCGTGTGTGAGGCCCCCCAAAAAAACCCTGGGAGGATTTCACAAGCTTCACAGCGAAACGTGAAGCCAAGGCCAGGGCTTCCCAAGGAGTCGCCGGGACACCCTCGCCTGAGCCGAGGCGGAAGGCCCGGTGTGAGAACCGGCCTGCGGATCCGAATCCCGGGCCCAGGTTCCTGGCCAGCGGGCCCGGGCGGCTCGCTCAGCCCTCCGGCCTGCAGCCAGCCACAGCGGTTATCTGCTGGGTAAGTGGCCGGCAGGGAGGCTCCATGAGTCATGCGTGTCACCAGGACAGAGTGACACCGTCATCACTGCCGCCCAAGGCAGAGCGGCCAGAAGATGGGAAGGAGGACCCCGCCGAGCAGGCAGGTGGGACCCCGGGACCCAGATCTGGGGTCCCCGGCCACTGGGAAAGGGCAGCCAGACACGTCCCGCGCCCCCACCCACCCAGGCCCGGGGGTCAGCCGGGGGCAGCGGCCTCCCTGGCCGCCTCCGGAAGTGAGACAGCACATTCGCGTCCAGGGACCAGGACGGGAAGGGCGGCCCTTTGGCCGGGCCCGTTTCCTGTGGGGTTTCCCCTGCACACAGCCGGGGGCTGCGCCAAGGCCACCCCCGGCCCCCGGACACGCGCGAGCCTGCCCCGCGTGGAGAGGCCGTGGCCACGCAGGTGCCGCCTGGGCTCCGCCGGCTGGGGGATGGAGGTCGCCGCCCCGCAGCCCACAGGCCTGGTCCCCAAATACTTTCCACACTCACAGGCAGCTGGGATCGGAAAATACCGAGGGCTGCGGGCTCCGCCCCGCCCGCCCCGCCGGTCACAGCGCGTCGCCCGCTGGCCCAGACTCTGCGCAGGAGCTCAGGCTGACGGGGCGCCCCGGCCTGGCCCCCGACCCCGTCCCGCAGGCCTGGCCCCCGGCCTCCTCCCCGCCCCTCCCCCACACAGAGCAACAAGCGCGACGGTCCCCAGGGGCCAGGCAGCCTCAGGGGTTGGCACCCTGGCGGGTGGGGGCAGGGCACTGGCCAGCGGGGCCCCGCGGCCCACCCATGCTGGCGAGGGGGGCAGGTTCCAGATGGGGAAGCCCGCAGTGACTCATCTGTTATAAATAAGGGAGATGTGAGGTGTGGCCACTGCACCCTGGAGCCAATCCTGGAGCCCCCAGGGGCACCCCCATACCCGTCCTGCCCTGCGGGATACACCCCGCCTCACACAGCCGGCTCCGCTGCTGCCCTGGCCTGCCGTGCACTGGTCTAGAAGGCAGTAAGTGGCTTTTTTGTTGTTTTTTTTTGTTTGAGGGATTGGGGGTTGGACCCAGGGCCTTCACCCCGAGTTGCAGCTCCAGCCCCCTTTTAGTTTGTATTTTGAGATGAGTCTCCCTCTGTTGCCTGGGCTGACCTCAAACTTGTGATCCTCCTGCCTCAGCCTCCCAGAGTGTGGGGATGACAGGCGTGCATCACCGGGTCTCGCTGTCACTGGTTTCTAAAGGCCGCTGTCCGTCTTTCCTGACACCCCAACCTGTCACAGACCCATGGCTCGGGGGCCCTGGACTGGTGCTTTGGGGTGTCCATGCCCACAGGCCTGGGTGGCGGGCTCAGCATCTCAGGAGCCACGGGGCTGCCCTCCCCACCGTGCGCCACGTCCCGGACCCCCGGCCCGGGCCACGGAGGCGCAGTGACCACACCCAGGGTGGCGCCAGCCCCAGCACCCCGGGGCGAGGCGCCGCTGGAGTATGACTCAGCCGTGCCCAGCATGGCTCGTCCTGCTCTTCCTGAGAATTCCCACACGCCCACACCCATCACCCTCACACCCGGCCTCCAGGTGACGGGACACACCCCAGGGTGCACCCAGGACACCCGACAGCAGGGGAGAAAGGGACCCGAGTGCCCCCCAACAACCATGGCGCCCGGGGCCTAGGCAGGGGGGGACGAGACTCACCGCCATCCTCACACCCGAACGCACCCCAGTTCCTGAGGCATAAAACAGAGGCCGGGACCGGTCCCAGCCGGCCCTGAGGCCCCACAGCGGGGCCACACACGGCCGACCTGAGCCCGGCGTGAAGAACACCCAGAGCAGGGCGGGAGCGGCCCCACACACCTGTTATCCCAGCATTCGGGAGGCTGAGGCAGGAACAGCGCTGCAACTTGGAGAGCAGCCTGGGCTACACAGAGAGTTCAGGGCCCGCCTGGAATACGTGGGAAACCTGTCTCAGCCTCCGCCCCCCAAAAATAAAGACGGCAAAGTCCCGGAGAGGGCTGGGGGACGTTTTCCCAAGATCGCCCAGCGTTCCCAGCGGCGACATTCTCCGCAGACAGACCCCTCGCGGGGCACAGGGCAGACTTGGAGACAGGGCCGAGCCCCAGGAGGACGGCCAGGAGCGGGCAGGTGGCCCCGGTCTGCACGGGGCCTGCCCCCCAGGAAAGCAGATGCACGGCGCCAGACCCACAGCTGGAGCCCCCACACATCGGGGCCGCACCTGCACCCCGGCCTGGATGCGGGGTCCCTCGGGGCACCCCAGGCCGTGCACCTCTGCTCTCTGCCCTGCAAGCAGGAATCTTCAGAGGCGCGGAGGCCGGGCCAGCACGGGCAGGCCCGACCCCCGACACGCCCTGTCACGCATGGCCTCCCGTGCCAGCCCTGAGCCCAGCCGGCAGCTAATTTAGGTCCCCTCCAGGCCCGTGGGCAAGGCCTGCTCCAGCCGGGGTCTTGAGGGAGGCACAGAGGGCACCCTGCAAGCGTGGGGGCGCCAGGCCCCCCCTGGATGCCGGGACCAGCTGGCACCGGCCGCCGGCGAGGAGCGCATGTGCCCGGGCTGGCCCGGCGGGCGCGTGGGCGGGCGCACTGGGCGTGTCCGCATCCCCGAGCCCCAGCGGGCACCTGCTGGGCACCGCCTTCTAGCTCGGGCTGGCACACGCGAGACGGCCAAGGACACGGGACCCCCCTGCCACCGGCGCGCAGCTGGCTGGGCTGGGCAGGGGCTGAGGACGGCCTGCCAAGGGCACCTCCCGGGCACCGCGGGCCCGGGCCCGGGCCCGACCGAGCCGGCAGGAAGGTCAGGGCTGGGGCTTGGGGCGCCAGAGAGACGCTGGAACCATAGAGAAGTCGGGGTTCGGCAAGGGCACCCCACCTTTCCCCTGTAGTGCAAGGGGCTGGGGCCCCCAGAGCTGACAGGAATGGGGAGTCAGCCCTCCGGGGACCCCCAAACCTGGCCCGTGCCCACCAGCATTGCGCCAGCGGCTTAGCCAGGAGGCAGAGACACCCTGAACCCCCGCTGCACCAGGGGCCACCAGACCCTCCCCACGGGAAACCGTCCCTCCACTCACCCCAACTTGTCAAGAACTTGAAAATGACACCGCCCCACTCTCACCCAGAAACCTCGGGGCGCCCCTTCCCCGCACTTCCAGCCCAAAGTCCAGGGACTGGCTCCGCGGGACCCCTGTGCATTGCGGACACCCAAAAACCCAAACCCAACTCCAAGGCAGGAAGGGACCCGACCTCTCTGCGTTCCCAGCAAGTCCCAGTGGGTCTTCTGGGCCGCTCCTGGGGGTCAGGGCCCGGCGCCCCTTTCCCCCGCCCCAGGGAGCGCCCAGGGCTCTGTCGCCGTCACCCTAAAGGCCCCTTCCTGGCTTCCCCCCAATCCCCGCCGCACTAGCCTGGTTGCCAAGAGTCGGGAAGCCCCCTAAGACGCACCCCCAGCTCCTCCCATGAGGCTGGTGCGGAAAAGTTGCCGCCGCTTCCGCGCGCAGTCCCCCTGGCCCCCCGGTCCCCTCTCGGGTCCGTGCCCGACTTACCGCGGGGAATGGAGCCGGCCGGACCCCAAGACGCACGCGGCGCGCGCCCCACTGCTGCCGGCCGCCAGGGCCCGGGCTTTAAAACCTCGCGGCGCCGGGGGGCGGGGCGGGGCGGGGCGTCGCCGGGTGCACCCCCCCACACCGTGCCCGGCGCGGTCCGCACCCCCAGTTCAGGCCCAACTTTTCCTCCTTGTCCCGATGCAGAGCCGCGATCCGCGTGGACCCGGGTCCCGGCGCCTGCGCCCACGCCGCGCCCCAGGAAGTCCCCCCTTATCCCGCGCGCGCGCCCGGGGGCCCCGGGAGACCCCCCCCAGCTCCCCGCACCCCGGGAGCGCTGTCCCGGGCGCGTCCCTCTGCCCTGCGCGCCGCCCCTGCCGCCTCGCGCCCCTGCTCCCCTGCACGAGGAACACGGGGCCATTGTTCCCCGGACGCCGGGGCCCTGCCTCGGGGCCTGGCCCTGCGCCCAGGTGGGGGCCGGAACGGGACTCCGCGCGGCGGCGGCGGCGGCGGCGGCGGCGGGCGGGGTGCCCTCTGCGCCCCGCAGCTCCCGGGGCCCGCAAGGCTGCCACTCCGCCCTCCCGAGGCAGGAGGAGGCCGAGCTCGTGGCCGCCAACCTGGCCATAATCGTGCGGGGCCCTGCCCCGAGCTAGGTGGTCACCGAGGTGGGGCGACTTCCCAGGCCACCCCAGTCCTGGGCGCCACCCCGAGCAACCAGGGCCCCCCCTTCCCAAAGATGCTGGGGAGGGGGCGGCCAGGGAGCAAGCCCGGGCAGGGGACCCGGACTGGAGGGACGGGTTGGACCCCTCTGGCACTGCCTTCCCAGAACTCCCCCAGGGTCCCCCTTTTGTCCCTCTCGCCTATGTGGGGTCTCCACAGAGGCCACACCCAGCTGCTACTGTGGGGCCCAGGCCTGGGGCTCCCCGGCTTTCTCCTCCTGCTGCGGGCGGGGGAGGCCGGGGCGCAGCGGCAGAGGCTGCAGCACTCAGCAGGCCGGGGCAGAGCCTCCCGCGCCCGTGGGGCCCTGGGCCAGGGTCTGGGTGGCACAGAATTCCCCAGCTCGGGGCAGGGCCGGAAGCGGGAACGGGGCCTCCTGAGGATGGCTTCCGGGGCGGGTCTGGGGTCCCCCTGAGGGGCAGGAGACCCTTCAAGGATACTCATCTGTCACCCCAGCGAGGGAGAGTAACTTTTGCTTTGGTTTTTTTGAGACAGGGTCTCACTGTGTATCCCAGGCTGGCCTCGAACTTGAGGCCATCCTCCCGCTTCAGCCTCCTGAGTGTACCACTGTGCCCGGCTGAAAGGGACGCGTGCCCTGCAGGAGCAGGCCCCTCCCCCAGCACCAGCGTGCAGGGACTCCCAGAGCCCCCAGCCCTCCCTCCGGGTCCCCTCGCATTCGCCCCCACCAGGCCCCGGGCTCCTGAGGACCACAGCCCCCGGGATGAGAGCTGGCCAAAGTGGCCTGTCGATTTTTGTGTCCTATCAGAAAAGGCGGAGGGGACAGGACCAGGGTGAGGCCAGGCCACCCACCGACGTGTTGATCCCACTGCCGCGGTCACTGGGTCCCCGCCCTGGGCCGTGTGCGGTTCCAGGCCCCGGGACACACGGGGAACAAGACAGAAAGTCCTAGTTTCGGCCGCGGGGCAGGGGCTGCGCATGCGCGACAGGTACGTGGGTCTGAAACAGCGTGCTGGGCACTAAGGGGGTGAGGAGAGACGAGGAGGGGCGCTCGGGTGGAATAAACGCACCTATGGGAGGAGCAGATATCCTGCAGGCAGCCAGAACAGCGGGTGCAAAGGCCCTGGGGCACGCACCTCTATACACTATTTGACCACCCTTGCAGAGCTCCGTTTGCTGGGGGTCGGGAGAGGGGTGTAGAATAGAGGAAACCTGAAGTTTCTGCTCTTGCTCCCCCAACTTTCCAGCTGGGTGTCTCTGGCCAAGAGCTCACACTTCCCCGAGTGTTGGATTCTTTATCTGTGGCACAGCTCTGTGGCTCCGAGCGGCACTCAGGAGGCCGGTCGGGCGCGCACGCCAGGCAGACCAGGTGCGCGGGGGACCAGGTACGGGGTCCTGCCAAGACGGCGGTCCCACAGGTCACCCAGGCTCACACGCAGGGCGCCTGACGGGTCCCATGGCAACGCCGCACACAGAGACATCAAACAGGCCTGCCGAGGAAGTCCCACGTCACTGTGGTCGGGGCGGCCCCGCCCCGCCCCGCCCCCGGCTGGCGGCTGGCGCGGGCCCAGGCGGGGCCCCTGGCTCGGTCGCCCTGGCGACCGGCGGTGTTGTGAGCCGCGCAGGGTCCCCACGTCCCTGCCCCGCGCCAGGCTCCGCCGCTGCCCACATCCGGGGGGGGACACGGTGGCGGCCTAAGCGTCCGTCCGGCGGCCGAGACCGGGCCCCAGCTCCGGGCAGACTCGGGGCTCAGCGGCCGGAGGGACGGGGCTGGGGGACCCCATCGGGCGCGCGCAGCGCTCCCCGGACTGCCCAGCCCCCACCCTGGCCTGACTCACCCGGCGCGGTGACGTCACGGCCTGGCCGGCCACCCCGACCTGGCACCCGGCCCAGGCGCTCGGGCCCCCCCAGGGGCCCAGGAGCCCGGCACGCGGAGGGTTAAGGAGGAGCCCTTCTGGGGTCTCCCCGCTTCACCCCGACCCCCCGCCACACGCTTTTCCCGGGGATTTCGGGCCTCAGCCCCTCTGACGTCACTGGGGGTTGCTATGGCAACCGGCCGAAGTTCCCAAATAAAATTACCGCGGGCGGGTTAAGTTTCCTAGGACGCAGCCGCCGGGTAAACAATGGCGGCGCAGGCGGGGCGGCCGCGCTCTGCGTCCTTCACCCCAATCTGCGCGGCCCGGGGTCCCCGGCGCGCCCTTCCCGCCCAGGAGCCTCAGCCCCGCAGCCCCGCAGCCCCGAGGCCGCGGGGGCCCCGCAGGAGCAGAGGGGACCCCGCCCCCGGCCCAGCTGCGGCGGCTCCTGCATCTGGCGGCCGCGCACTTCCTGTCGCCCGGCGGCCGGGAGCGGGGTAAAAATAACCCGGGCCTCCCCCACCCGCGGGCGTGGACGCGGAGCCGGCGGCCCAGGGCGGTGGGAAGGCGGCTGGGAGGCCGGGGCACCGCGAGGGCCCCACCGCACCCCGCTGCTGGCCGGCTGGGCGCCAGTGTTCTCACCACTTAGACCAGACCCAAAAGGAGACCCTTCCGGCCTCGGTTTACCAATCTGTAAAATGGGAACGGCACGTAGGGCCCACTGCGAGGCTCATCCGCTCGGCCTCGGCGGGGCCTCAGCGGTGAGCACGTGGGCCGCGCTCAGTGGCACAGCGCCTGCCTGGAAGGCATGAGGTCCTGAGTTCGATCCCAGGTACCAAAAAAAAAAAAAAAAAATTGCTCAGCACTTGTTTAGGCCGTGCCAGGCCCTGGCCCCGCCCCCAGCACTGCGTTGGTCCCATCTTTACTCTTTTTCGATCCTCCAAGCCAGGCTGGGTATGGTGCCTCAGGTCCATAATCCCAGCACTCCGGAGGCTGAGGCAGGAGGGTCTCCTCGAGTTTGAAGCCAGCCTGGGCTACCTGGGGAGTTCCTGTCTCAAAAAGAAAGACAAACCAAAAACACACACACACACACACACACACACACACACATACACACACACGCAACCAGTTTCATTTTATTTCAGACACACAACAGATCTTTGCCAAAGTGTAAGCGTCTCTCATGCAATATTTGGAAGATAGTGATAGTAAAAAAAAAAAAAAATCCTACTAAAAAAGTTTACTTGAGTCGCGTGTGGTGGCTCACACCTGTAATCCAGACACTCGGGAGGCTGAGGCAGGAGGATCATTGTGAGTTCAAGACCAGCCTGGGCTGCATAGTGAGTTCAGGTGAGCCCGAAGTGCATAGCGAGACCCTGTCTCAAAAAACCACACAAAAAAAGTTTACTTGTTCTGTATCTGAAACTCTTAAATTTATCTGGTCTTTGTTTTTATGGCACCGGGGATCGAACTCACAACCTCACGTGGTTTAGCACTTAAGTCACTAAACCAAACTCCCGGCCCTGGTTTTTTGAGGCAGGGTTGCACTATGTAGCTCAGGCCAGCCTTGTGCTCGCGTTGTAGCCCAAGCCGACCTCGAACTCACAACGCTCCTCCTACCTCAGCCTCCCAAGTGTTGGGATTAAAAGTGTGCACCACCACGGCCAGCAATTTATCTGGTCTTTTTTTTTTTTTTTTAGTTAAATCTGCGGACCACACCCTCACACCCCATCTTCTCTGCCCTGCATACACTCCAGCAGCCAGGCTGCCCGGGCCCACCCTGGTCCTTTGCCCACGCAAGCTCCCCACGGTGGGGCTCCTGGCGCCCTCTCCCAGCCTCCCTGGCCCCCGCCTGCTTCTACTTCATCCCCACCTTTGCCATTCAAACTCCTGACCATCCTCCCTGAATCCTTTTTCTTTTTTTGCAGGTTTTTTTTTTTCTGGTACCAGGATTTATCCTCAGCCTTTTTAAATTTAATTAAATTTATTTTATTTTGTTTTTAATGTTCAAAGAGGCTCTCACTAAGTCAGTAAATTTTCCAGACTAGGCTCCTGAACTTGAGATCCTCCTGTTTCAGCCTCCCAAAATGCCGGGATGATAGCCATGGGCCACTGCCCCTGACTGAGCACTCTCTTCCCATCCTCCATCCCTTCTGCCTTTTGACCCTGCGAGACCCCCGGTCCTCCCTTACCTGCTGCATGTAAGTGACTGAGTCCATCTTGTGGGTAAACTGAGTTTTCTGCGGGTGTAGCTGGGGACGGAAGCTCAGTCCTCCAGCGGGCTAAGTCTGCACCTTACCTTTGAGCGGCACCTCAACACCTGAACTTTTCTTTTCTTTTCTTCTAGTTTCGCTTCGGTTCTGGTTTTCTGGGGTGTTCACACCTCACCCTGTAGCTCAGGCTGGCCTGGCACTCACTACGTAGCCCACGCTGGTCTTAAATTCTGGGAGCTCCTCATGCCTCAGCCTCCCCCCACGCGCGGCTGGTATTTCTTACACATTCCAGAGGCCATTACTCCAGGGCCGGGCAGTGGACGCCAGGTGAGGGGACCACTAGGGGGTGCTGGGGTACTCTGAGTGAGATAGTCCTGGCCCGGGGACCCCGCTCTCTGCCTTGGGGCTCAGCACTCAGGGAGGGATCGACAGGGCCCATGGAGGGACACAGCCTTAGCCACCCGTGTCCAGAGCCCCGGGAGCCCCCAGCCCAGGCCTCCCCGCCCGCGCGGCCTCCCTTGGGCCCCCCTGGGAAGAGACCGCGCGTTTGAACCCGAAGACAGGGGCCTGGGAGTCCACGCACATCACCCTAACCCGGGCAGCCTCCGCTGGCAGAGGAAGTTACACTGTGACTCAGTTTCCCCAGCCTGGGAACCGTCGAGGGCTCTGGCGAACCCTAAATCCATGACGGATCCACGGGTTCGAGAACTGGGTTTGGCACGGATTTACCCATTTAGTGTTAGCTACTTTGGGGGGGGTCGGGTCACACAGGTCACCGTCACCATGACGACCAGACCGCCCGACCCCACCCCACCCCACCCCGATCCCGCCCCGCCAATTCCAGCCCCAGGCCTTTCCCCAACTCCATCTAGGGAAACGGTCGGCCCGGTCCTGGGCTCGAACCCGGGTCCGCCGCGCGCTCGACTGTTGCCGGGCAACGCGCTGTTTGTTGGCGGGGGCGGGGCGGCGGTGACTCAGCGGCGTGCGGGCGGCGGGGCTGGCGGGAAGCCGGGCGCCCCACCCCCGCCCCGCCCCGCCCCGCCCGACCCACGGGGCGCGGGAAAGCTGCGAGGCGGCCACGCCCTCCGGCTCCGGGCGGCCGCGCTCGTGCCTCAGTTTCCCCCACCGTCAGTGGCGGCATCGTCCCCTCCTGGTGCAGGCGAGGGGAGCTGACGGGAGGGCTCGGGGCTTTCTGTTTTTGAGTCCGCGCTTTCACACGCAGCTCTGTCCCCGACCCTGTTTGTAGTTTTTGCATTTTGAGACCAGGTCTTGCTAGGCCGCTAAGGTGCCCAGGCTGGGCTCGAACTTGCGATTCTCCTGCCTCAGCCTCCCAGAGTGCTAGGCTGGCAGGCGAGTGCCGCCTGGCCTGTGCTCAAAGCCTGCAACCTCCCCGAGCCTCAGTTTCCCCATCTGCCGAGGGTCCGTAGCACGACCAGGCCCCCGGAGGGAGCGGGTGGGGGGCCGGCTCCCCTCAGCACCCCCGGCCGCGGCCCCGGAGGCGGCCCCCGCGTGGAGGCCGAGGCAGGCGGCACCTGCTGCCGGCGGGGCCCGCGTGAGTCACCGCCCAGCAATGAGCCGTGAGTCACGCGGCCGCTCCCCGCGTCCCGCAGCTCCACAAAGGCGCTTTGAGCGCTGGGCCCGCCCCCTCCTGCCGCCGGCCGCGGGCTGGGCCGGGCACCGAGGCCCCGGGCTCCAGAGCTGGCCCGGGCCTGCAGGCGCCACCCGCTTCCGCCGCGCCTGAGCAGGGCCGCCCTGCTCACCCCGCGGCCCGGGCAGGGGAGACGGGGCTGCGGGCGCGCGCGGGGGCGCCCCCTAGATTCGGGACCCCCGGGGCCCAGGCCTTCCGGCTTTGGGGGAGCCGAAGCCTGCAAACCGGGCTGCGCGCAGGCCTCAAAGTCGCAAAGTCTAAGGAGCCCTAAAAAGTGGGTAATGAAGATCAGTGTGTGGTCACGCTCTCGGCTCGGGACCTTCCTTCCGAGCTGCACCCCCAACCAAAGCGGGTGCAGCTGCTTATTTTGAGACAGGGTTTGGCTGTGTGGTCACATTGCCCAGGCTGGGCTCAAACTTGGAATCCTCCTGCCTCAGCCTCTCAGAGGGCTGGAATGAGAGGCGTGCGCCGCCTCTCCCGGTCAGAGTAGATTTTTATTCGTCCACGTTTGCTATGCGTAATGATCGCTTCCCTGGCGGGGATCTAGGCCCGTGTGTGCCACGCATGGCATCTCGGCTCTTTCCGCCTCCCCTGCCCCCCGCCCTGCGCCATCTCGGGTTCCCTTCATTTGCGAAAGCTCCACGCCCATCCTTCTCTTCCTAGTCACCCCCTTTCCCTTCCCTCCCTCCCCAGTCTCCCTGTCTCTTAGTCCCCTTCCCATTTGAAAAAGATCTCCCTGCTTCCTATGATCTTTTATTCTGCTCATTATTCATACTTCAGGTATAAATATTGCAAATACGCAATATGGAAGCTGATTTGTTTCACGGTCTCAAGGTGCATCCATTTACCTATGAAGGCATCAAGTTTCATCTTCTTTATAGCAGCATAGTACTCCCTCAAGAACTTTTTCTTTTTTATACCAGGGATCGAACTCACGATCTCACACTTGCCAGGCAGACACTTGTGCCACTGAGCTAAATCCCTGGCTAAAATGAACTATGTTTATTTATTTTTGTCTTTTGGAGACAGGGTCTCACTATGCAGTTCAGGCTGGCCTTGAGCTCACTTTGTGGCCTAGGCTGGCTTTGAACTCTCAACGATTCTCTTGCCTCAGCCTCCCGAGTGCTGGGATGACAGGCATGCGCCACCACGCCTGGTTTAAAATGATTTTTTTAGCCAGGCGTGATGGCGCACGCCATTAATCCCAGCACTCGGGAGGCTGACGTAGGCGGAGCGTTGTGAGTTCGAGGCTGGCTTGGGCTACAACGCGAGCGCAAGGCCGGCCTGAGTTACACAGTGCGACCCTGCCTCAAAAAACCAGGGCCAGGAGTGTGGCTCAGCAGCTTAAGCACCTGTCTGGCAGGCACGAGGCTGTGAGTTCAATCCCCGGGGGCCACTGAGGCCGGACGGGAGTGAGGGTGACAGAGACGGTGTCCGTGAAATGTGTGGGGCCACACGCGTGGGCACTGTGTGATTTGGCAGAGGTTTGGGGGCCACATGGATAAAAAAACCAGGGAAGAGTGGCCCCGTTTATCCTCCAGAGCTGGGGAGGACCCGGGGTGCCCCGGCCGGCCCCGTCCTGGCCCGTTGTTATTTTGAGGCAGGATCTCCCTAAATCCCCAAATCGCCAGGGCCGGGCTTGAACTCTCGATCTCCCTGCCTCAGCTTCCTAAACAGCTGCCTTCTCCTTTTACTCTATTTTTGTTTTCCGTTTTGCGGAGTCGGGGATCACTGCGCAGCCCAGGCTGGAGCTGCAGGGGGTGCGGGAGTCCCGAGGGGCCAGGTGTTTGCTGCCACCCCCGCTGGCCACCACGGGGCGGTGTAACCTCGCCTCCTCCACCTCCGAGAAGCCCTCTCGGCTGGGCCCTGTCCCCCTCCTGAAACCCTCCTTTCCCGCTGTCGTGCTGGAAGCCGTGATGGGAGCCGCCAGCTGCGTCACTGCCCCCACCCCCACCCCGCAGATGGCGGCCTGCAGGTGTCCCATCCCGAGCTCCCTGGCGTCCCAGGGACACTGAGGCACGGGCAGCAACCGAGGCCTTGCGCTAGGCGTCCCGGCAGTAATGAAGGCCACAGTTCTGGTCCCAAGCTGGGGGCCGTGCAGCTCACCTGTAATCCCAGCACTCTGGGAGGCTGAGGCAGGGGGATCCCAAACTCAAACCCAGCCTGGGCAGTTTAGAAACTTAGTGAGACTCTGTCTCCAATTTTAAAAAATTAAAAAGGGCTGAGGATGTAGCTCAGTGCGAAGTTACTGGGTTCAAATTCCTGAGTTCCCAGTACAAAAAATAATAATAATAATAACAACAACAACAACAATAAAAGCCGCACGTGGCGGCGCACGCCTTTAATCCCAGCACTCGGGAGGCTGAGGTAGGAGGAGTGTTGTGAGTTCGAGGCCGGCTTGGGCTACAACGTGAGCAAGGCCGGCCTGAGCTACATAGCGCGACCCTACCTCAAAAAACCAAGGCTGGGAGTTTGGCTCAGTGGCTTAATGCACCTGTCTGGCAGGCGGAAGCCTGTGAGTTCAATCCCTGGTGCCGCAAAAATAAATAAATAAAATAATACTAAAGTTCTGGCCTGGATTTGCCAGTGGAGCCAAAGACACAGAGAACAGGCAGACACTCAGTGGGCTCCAAGGTGACAGGCTCTGGGGGAGCAGCAGCACAGAGCCGGGGAGCTGTCACTGCAGCCGGGGCACCAGCCGGGGGCAGACAAAGGGTGGAGGGGGGCAGAGCAGGCCAGGGCGGGCCATACAGCAGGGTTCCCAGCCCCGAGAGCTGGCCCCGGGAAACTCGAGAGCTGGCCCCGGGAAACTCGGGAGGGCGACGGGAAAACCACGAAGGACCCTGAGCAGAGGAAGGGAAGGATTTGGGGTACACAGCTGGCCTCTGGGTGTACGGGGGCCCGAAAGGTGGCGTGACTGGACTTCCCCAGGGCCGGGATGGGACCTGGAGCAGCGGGGCCCCAAGGGAGGCAGGATTGTAGATGTATTTGGGAGAATCCAGGGCCAGGTAACTGTGTGGCCGCTTCTGTGAACAAATGCTTGGAACGCATGGCGGGGGGTCCCTTCTTTCTTTCCCTGGGGACTGAACCCAGCACCTTCCTGCTGAGCGACACCCCTGGCCCTTGTCATATTTTACTTTGTTACAAGATCTCGCTGATCCGGGCGTGGTGGCGCATGCCTTTAATCCCAGCACTCGGGAGGCTGAGGTACGAGGAGTGTTGTGAGTTCGAGGTCGGCTTGGGCTACAACTCGAGTGCAAGGCCGGCCTGAGCTACATAGTGCGGCCCTGCCTCAAAAAACCAGGGCCGGGAGTTTGGCTCAGTGCCTTAAGCGCCGGCCCTGGAAGGCGCGAGGTTGTGGGTTCAATCCCCGGTGCCGCAAAACAAAACAAAAAAAAAGGAATCTCGCTGAATCGCCCAGGTTGACCTTGAGCAGATCCTCCTGCCTCAGCCTCCCAGGGTGCTGGGATTACCGGCATGCACACCCCTCGGGGCTGGAACTGGCATTTGGGGAAGCGGGGACGATGACGGGAGGCTAACGCTGCTTTGTGGTTCAGGGAATGTGCTGAGCGCCCAGGCTGGCCTGTGACTCATGAAGATCCTCCTGCCTCAGCCTCTGCACTGCTAGGATGCCAGGCGTGCGCCATCCCACCGGTTTACCTGGCTGGTTCTTACAAGCACGGGTGACATACATGTGGGCAGACACAAGCACCCCAAGGTCTCTGACCAGGCCTCGGGGGTACGCTGGCATCTGGGGCTCTGGGCTGAGGGAGCCACCAACACTGGGGTCCCCAAGGGAGCAGGAGGTGGCCAGGGCCAAGTCTCCGCGGAGGGGACCGGGCCGGGGCTGAGTCACAGCGCGGTCTCCTCATGAGTCAGCGCTGGCAGTGGCCCCGGGGAAGGGGGCCGGGGGGGCCGTTCCCACGCCCCGAGGAACCCGGCGGCCCTGCGGGGAGGAGGCTTCGGGCGGGCTCCAGGCCGCTGGGGGAAGCCGGCCCGGGGTCCGTGGGTGGACGGCGCCCAGCAGGGCAGGGGCCGGGCGGGGCAGCGGCCGCTCTCCCGAGGTGACCCGGCTCAGGGGCGAGGCCCAGGGCCCGGCCGCCCCACCTGGGGGGCGATGAGCGCTGTGGGGGGCCGCACCCCAACCAACCCCGTCCCCGCCCGCCGCCCGCCTGCGCTGCCTCTGCTGCTCCCTGCTGGTGGCTGCAGGGAGACCCCGTAGCCAGGCAAGGCTTAGCGTGGCGGGGACCGGAAAGGCCCGGCCCAGGCAGGCTCGGGGTGCCGGGCTCCGCCACCCGGGCTGGCCGCTGGCCCGCTCGGGTCCCCCCAACGAGGGAATGCAAGATGGGGTTCTCTCCGCGTCCGTGGACGGCAGCCAGCCCCGGGCGCCCGCAGCCTCTGCTCCCCTCTGTGCTGGCACCGAGGCAGCGCCCTGCTTGGGGCTGGGAAGACGGGGCGCGACCCGACCCCTCTAATCTCTGGGTGCGAGCTCAGCTTTCTAACTGTGCAGGAGAAACTGAGGCTGGGGGCACGGAAGGGAGAGGCTTAGGGCAGCGAGGGCAAGGTCAGGCCTGGGTCGGGGCTCAGGCTCCTCTGGGAGTGGGGCGCTGACGGGTCCCCCGGAGCCCGGGTGTCACTGCGCTGTGTGCTGGGGTGCGTGGGATCTCGGGGGGCTCCCGGTCCCCTCACCAGTGTCAGGCCAGTGTCCAGCGGCCCCAGGTCTCTATGTCTGTCCGGCTGTGTCCTGGTCTCTCCGGACTGCAGGGGACCCGGAGGCGGGGAGGAGGCCCGTGGGCCTCGCGCTCTGCCCTGACCCGCGTCCCGGCGGGCTGGGTCCGGGGGCGCCCGGCCCGGGGGAGCCCGTCCTGGTGTCCGCGCCCCCGGCTCCCGCCGCGCAGCCCCTCCTGGCCCCGGGGCTCCCTGCGCCCCGTCCTCCGCGCGGGTGCGTCTGGGTCCCCGCCCGTCCGCGCCCCTGCGCCCCGTGCCCCGCAGGTGTCCCCGCGTGCGTCCGGGGCCCGGGGCGCGCACGGCCTGCGGGCGGCGGGGGCGCGGGCGGGCCGGCGGACCCGAGGCGGGCGGGAAACGGCGGGGTCCGATCCGGAGCCGAACCCGCCCCGCCCGCCCGCGGCCCGGAGCCGCCGAGCCGCAGTCTCCGCGCGGGCGCCGCTCCGGGCTCTTCCGGGCGCGGCGTGGAGAGGAGCCGGAGCCGCGCGGGGCGGCGAGGTGAGCGGGGCCGGGGGCGGCGGCGCGGGGGTGGGGGCGGGGTCCCCCGCGCACCTGCTCGCCCGCCCCGTCCCCCATTGTCGCGGCCGGGGAGCGGGCGGGGGAGGGGCCGGGCCTGCGGGTGCCCAGCGGGGCCTCCGGGACGGGCGGCCGGGGCGGCCCGCGGGGCGCGCGCGGGGTCGGGGTCGTGCGCGCCGCGGAGTCCGCGGCTCCCGACCCCGCCCCTGGGGCCCCCCCAGCCCGGGCGGCCGCGCGCTTTGTTCTCGGGGCGCAGGGCGGGCAGAGGCCCAGCGCGCGCGCCCCCGGCCAAGTTCACGGGCGGGCGCTCGGGCCTGGTCGCGGCCGGGCTGTCACCGGCGCGGCCGCCGCAGGGCAGGACCGAGCCTCAGGCTCTGAGGAAGCCGCCCGCCCTCCAGAGCGGGCCCCAAAAGGACAACGGCCCAGGGCGCCGCTCCGGAGCCCCGTGCGGGCGACAGGGTCTGGGCTGCGGGCGGGAGACGCCGCGCTGGTGACGGGGCTGAAGAGAAGCCCCCCAAAGCCAGGCACTCTACTGTGCTCTGAATACCTCTGTCACACCAAGGAGCGCCGACCCACGTGCACGGCCCCCCCCAGAGCCACACACCCCACGGGCTGGGACGTCCACCACCAGTGGTGGCCGCGGTGTGGGACAGGCTGGCGCAGAGAACAGACCCAGCCAGGTGGGCGCCCGCCATCACACAGAGCCTCACCTGACTGGCCTTAAACTCCCAGAGATCTTCCTGCCTCAGCCTCTGCGTGCTGGGATTACCTGGTGTGTGCCTCCAGGCCTCGCCGTCACAGGGGTCTTTCGCACACAGCAACACGGCTGTACCCTCTGACACGAGGCTGTCCACCGTCCGGCCGACTCCCAGACCCCTGCAGTGACGCTGCCACCCACAGGGGACATCTCGGTGTCCTGCACCTGTGCTCACTACCCTAACTCTTGGACACCTGTGGCAATAGCGGCACGCATGCGCCATACCACAGGCGCGCTGGAGGGCACGGCCCCACAGGGAGGCGGCACTGGGTATACAGAAATCATTACCTAGCTAGCCGCAGACCCAATACTTTATTTATTTTTGGCAGTACTGGGGACGGAAGCCAGGGCCGGGAATATGCCACACAAGCACTCCAGCCCTGAGTTCCATCTCCAGTGCTTGGTGTTATTTTGAGACATTCTTGCTAAGTCATGAAGTTGCTTAGGGCGACCTCCAACCTGTTGATCCTCCTGCCTCAGCCTCCTGAGTAGAATGCTTGTGTATTCGACTGTCTGTCTGTTCCGTGCCAAGCAGCTTGAACGATGGCGCATAGAGCTGTGAATGATGGCGGAATCCGGGGCCCCTCAGAGCTGACATTTTAGCGGGGAGCAGGACCAGGGCGACACAACCCACGGATTACTGTCAAACCGGGACCGCTGTAGATGCGACACCCACCACGCTGGCTCACACATTGACCTGCAGTTACACACAGCCAGACAGACACCCACGGCACGGCGACACACACACGTGGCAGAGCACACCCACCTGCAGTGGCAGACACCCACAGAACCCCAAGGAGCCCGGCAGCACACCCTCGGACGGAGACCCCCACGGACGCACACACACTGGCAGACCGAGCCCACGTTGGTCTGGAGCCAGGGTCAGCCCGCACCAGGAGGCTCAGGAGAAGCGTCCAGATCCTGCCACTTGTTTTTCTGGGGATTGAACCCAGGGCCTTCACACTGAGGTACATCTCCAGCCCTTTTTAGTCTTTTTATTTTTCTGGCGGGGGGCAGGGGAGGGAGTGTTTTGCTAAATCACCAAGTTGCCCGGGTTGGGTTGGAACTTGGAATCCTCCCGCCTCAGCCTTCCAGAGTGCTGGGATGACAGAAGTAAGCCACTGTGCCTGGTTGGATTTCCCATGAATCCAGCTCCACGGCCCCAGCTCTAACCCAGGACGAGCGGGGCCCTCGCCCTGCACCCTGGCCTCGCACCCAGCCCTGCAGGAAGGCGCAGCTCCCGCCCTCTGCCCCGCCCTGGACTGGTCCCACACACCCGACAGCTCCAAGGGAAGCTGGGGCCAGGCGGGCGGACAGCATGGGACCTCCGGGGCCACACGGGTGTCACTGAGATGAGGGACCGGCACTGCCGGCCTGGACAGCCTGGGCCCCCAGTGTGACCCCACGGAGACACCCGTAGAATGGGCTCTTTGCCGTCCCAGTCCTGACCACCCCCGTCTGCCCCTCTCCAGCGGCTGTGCCGTGCCCACACGCCCGCACGCACGCGCACTCTGGTAAGCAGACGGCATAGGACCCGGTTTCAAACTGTTGTTTTTTTTCTTTGAGACAGGGTCTCACTATGCAGTTCAGGCTGGCCTTGAACTCACTTTGTAGTCCAGGCTGGCCTCGAACTGGCAGTGATCCTCCTGCCTCAGCCTCCTGAGTGCTGGGATCACAGACGTGCGCCACCACGCCCGGCTAGGACTCGGGTAGGCACAGGTGCAGCAGGCCAAGCCTCCTGGTTCACCGTGGGATGGGGCGAGGGGTCCCCACTGGGCTCTGAAAGCCGCCAGGCCTGGGCGTGGGAGGCAAAGCCCGGCGTCTGTCCCCAGCCAGGGAGCCCCCAGAGGCCCGAGGTCCCCACAGCGAGTTCAGAGAGGGGCCGAGGGGTGTGACGGTCACCGGGTGCAGGGCGAGGCCGGGGGTGCAGGGTCGGCCTCTCCCAGCCGATCCCGACAGCGGGAGACAGCTCGGACGGACACAGGAAGGCGTGGTCAGACCCAGACTGCGATCCGATCCCGGGGACAAAGACACGGGCGGACCGAGACAGCCGCGCAGGGCGGGAAGCGGGCGCGACGCAGGCGGACAAAGAGACTGGCGGATGGGGCGGGGCCGGAGGCGGCCACGCCCAGACCACACCCAGCCGGATCCATAGCCCCGCCCCGAGGGCCACGCCCCTGCCACGCCTCCCGAAGCCCAGATCTTTCGCCCTTGACGTCCCAGGCTTGTGGAGAACTCGTGCTGGGTGTTACCTCTTCTACAGGGCCAGAACAAGGTCCCGCAGGGAGAGCCAGCACCCCGAAGGAGAAGGGGTGTCCCTAGAACACCCACACCCCCCTCGTGTGACCAGAATGGCTTTTAGTCCCCAGGCTGGTTTTATGAGGGTTGAGCTGGGGGGGCCGCCCCATGCGGGTCTCTGGGGGGCCCTGGAGGAATGGTCCCTGGACCTAGCTGGCCTGGGTGGGGGCAGGTCGCCAGGACACGCTCAGGGCTGGGGTCCGCAGGCTGGGGGGTTCACCCAAGGTCGGCGCGCCCCAAGTTCCTGATCTGCTTTGGGGTCACGTCAGAAGCTCTCACTGGGGCTTGCTTTGCCCTTTGGTGCCGTGGGGGACTAGGGTTTTTATTTTTTTATTTTATATTTTACGGCATCGGGAATCGAACTCTTGACCTTGGCGCGTATCAGGCAGGCGCTGTGCCACTGAGCTGTGTCCAGAACCTGGCCCATGCTAGGCGCGCTCTGCCGCCAGGACATAGGACCCTTGGCTGGAGGAGTCCCCAGGCCTTGGCACTACCGGACTGGCCAGAGATTTGGGGACACGGCGGGGGGGCACTCAACCCCGAGGGCCCCTGGAGTGGGGCTGGGTCCCCGTGACACAGGAGGACTGCGGGGAGGACGCTGAGATGGGTTTGGGAGACTTGGCACCCCCACATCTGGGGGTCAGGCTGCCCCTTGGTCCCCGTGTCACACACCCACCCGGTCGGTGGTAAACAACCTAGGCCGAACCCAGAAAGCACTACATTGTATGAAGAGGGCTTGTTGATCAGGCCTGCAGGGGCAGGCAAGCATTACATTGTATTAAAATGACTTGTTTATCTCTCAGCAACCAGACATCCTGGGGCCACTGGGAAGCACCTCCTTCCTCTCCGCTTCCTAGACCCCGCTTCCTAGACCCCGTGGGCTCAGACCCCCGAGCCGGGGGTGGGGGTACACCCCGGGGCAGGGGGTACACACCAGACCTGAAGACTGCCTGTCCCAGGTGTAGGGGCACGCAGTCGGCAACTCGTAACTGCTCGCTGACTGACCTTTTTTTTTGGTACCAGGCATCAAACTCAGGACCTTGCGCTTTCCAGGGGATTCACTGTGCCGCTGAGCTGTATCCCCTGCTGACTGGCTAAATCAAGGGCCCGTACCCCCTCTCTTGTCCCCACCACCCAGCTTGGGTCCCTGCCCCCTGCTGCACCCCTCCGCCGGCTCCTGAGATGCCGCCAAGGGCTTGGGGGAACATTCAACCTGTCGGTGAGTTTGGACGACACAGGCAAAACCATCGACCGTTGAGTGGACCCCGAGGCCTGGATCTGCCGTCCTCCCGCCCAGCCCCGCCTCCCCGGCTGGGGACCCCGCCCCTTCGCCGCCGTGCGAAGGTCACAATCAACATTCGTTCTGGTCCGTGGGTTGTGAGGACGCGGGCCGGACCCACCGGGGTGAATGTCACTGTGGCTGGGCAGGGCCCCCCGACTCTGCCCCAGCACTCCCCCCGGGAGGCTCTGGGAGGCTTTGTTTTTTCCAGTGTCGGGCGTTGAACCCGCGACTTTCACACCTCGCTGCATCCCCAGCTCTTTTTGTACTTTTTATTTGGAGACAGGGTCTTGCTAAGTCCTTAAATTACCCAGACTGGGCTCCAACCTGTGATCCTCCTGTCTCAGCCTCCTAGAGTGCTGGCCGCAATAACAAGTGTGTGTCACCACCCCTCCACCCTCTGGGTTTGGTACGTGTGGTTATTGATGCCGAAGGGTTGGGTGTGGGGGTCACAGGCTGCGGACCCCTTTCTGGAAGGGGTATGGTGGGTTTTGGCCAATGAAGTTTCCCTGGGTGGTTGGATGGACAGAGGTGAGTGCGTTGCGGATGCACTGTGGGTGAGATGGACGGGTGAGTGGGTGGAGTGTGCAGCACGACCTCTTCCCGCTGGCCTCTGCCCTGAGACCTCCGCTCCGCTGACCCGGGTGCCGGGGGTCTGTCCCCGCCGGGTCGCTCCTGGATGCAGCCCACTTCTGAGGCTGCCCTGGGTGAGGGTCCCCCCACCCTGGCCTCTCTCTGGCTCCCGGCTCCTGGAGCGCGGGGGAAGAGAGCGATTACTAAGCTGCTGGTCCCCCCGCGCTGTCTTCAGAGCAGGCCAGGCCCGGCACCCTGGGGGAGGCTGGGGAGAGGTCCCCCGCCGGGACCCCCCAGTGACCCGGCCCAGTGTGGGGGCTGGGGGTGCACGCTGTCGGCGTCCTGGCCCCGCAGGTGGAGTGAGGGGTAGGCACGGCCCCTGCGACCCCGGGAGCCTCCCCTGGCCCCTCCTCCCTCCAGCCCCCCTGGAGGTAAAAGGAGGGGAGCAGCCCGGAGTCCCGGCCCCGGGTCAGAGCAGACAGCGGGCTGGGCTGCGCTCCTTCCTCAGCTCTCGTCTGGAGCTGGGCCCCAGCCATGGGGACCTTCGACCTGTGGACTGACTATCTGGGGCTGGCAAGCCTGGTTGGGGCTCTGCGGGAGGAAGAACAGCCCGAGGCCAGGGTGGACCCCCAGCCCGAGCTTCCGGGGGCCCCGGCTCCGGCGCCAGAGCCGGAGGGCCCGAAACTCAGCCCGGAGCCCCCGGCCAACCCCGAGCGGCTGTGCTCCTTCTGCAAGCACAACGGCGAGTCGCGGGCCATCTACCAGTCCCACGTGCTGAAGGACGAGGCGGGCAGGGTGCTCTGCCCCATCCTGCGCGACTACGTGTGTCCGCAGTGCGGGGCCACCCGCGAGCGGGCCCACACCCGCCGCTTCTGCCCGCTCACCGGCCAGGGCTACACCTCCGTCTACAGCTACACCACGCGCAACTCGGCCGGCAAGCGGGTGGCCCGGCCCGACAAGGCGAAGCCCCCGGACGCCGGCCACCACCGCCGCGGGGCGGCAGCAGCAGCAGGTGCCTGGGCGCGGGCCGGGAGCCACGGGAAGGGGGCCCGTGTCCCGCGGGTGGTGGAGCCCCTGGGGGCCTCTGCGGTAACCGCAGCCCTCGCTCCTGGAGCTTGGGGAGCGGAGCTCGCTCGCGTGGAGTGGCAAGCAGCACCCAAGTCAGGCGTGGCACTGCACACCTGTCCTCCCAGCACTCGGCAGGCTGAGGCAGGAGGATCACCTGAGTTCAAGGCCAGCCTGCACTACCTAGCGAGACTCTGTCTCAAGAAAAACAAAACCAAACCAAAAAACCAGCATTTTGCCACAGCAGGGAATGGAGACCGGCGTCTGGGTTCCCGACTGCGCTAGCGGTTAGGAGCTGTGTGGCCCGGAGAGTAGCTCAGCCTCTGTACCCCGCACTCACCCATTAGCGCACTGGGCACATAGTTTCAGGGGCGAGCCGTGGCAGTGGACAGGCGGATGGGAACGTGGCAGTGAGAACCGGGTGCTGCGTGCTAACTAGGTGTGCAGGGGTGCATCTGGCCCAGGAGGAGTCCCGGAGGGCTTCCGCTGGAGTCGGGGCTGGAGTGCGGCACGGCCCTGAACGGAACGGGGTGACGTTGAGCATCCGGGCTAGTGCGTGTGCGCCCGGTGGGCTGGGGCAGCATTCCGGGGCGGGGGTCTCCCTGCCTAGTGAGTTTAGATGTAGGCCTGCAGGGGCGTTCTGGGGTGCGGAGGCAAAGGGGGCACAAATTCAAGTCCAGCCTGGGCAGTTCAGGAATTTATCAAGACCGTCTCAATAAACCAGAAAGGGCTGCGGATGCGGCTCAGGGCAAAGCGCTCGGCTCGGGCACTGGGGAGCCACACAGCGTGCGGGGGCCGGCGGAGGGGTGCTGGGGCCCCGGCGCGAGTGTAGAGCCTTGTATGCAGAGGAGGCTGCTGGGGCACCCCGGGTGTGGACCCCAAGACAGCAAGGAAGGGAGGGGAGCAGCCTGCTGGGGTCACAGCAGGCTGCGCCCCAGTTTCCAGTAGGCGCGGCACCCGGGTTGCCCTGCTCTGCAGCGGGGCTCCCGGCCCCACAGGGGGCGCAGATGCAGGCCCCACCCCGGCCCCTGCGCGAGACTGAGGTCTGTTGGTCCGCGGGTCTGTAAGGAGAATGGTTCTAGGGAGTCAGTGGCCCCGTGGAGGACAGGTGGGACGCGGGGAGCTGCGCCCCATTTTTATGCAGGGGGACAGGGTCTCGCCCAGCGGCCCGGCCTCGGCCTGGCCCAGTGCTGGGTGCCGGGCGCCCGCGGGGGCCTGGGTGTCCCTCCGGGGGCGCAGGGCGGGCTCGGGAGCCGGCAGCGTGCAGTGACGGACTGAGGCCGCGAGGGGGCGGCCCAAGAGCCCTCCCGGTGACGGCCCCTAGGTGGCGCCCTAGCCCGGGCGAAGCGGGGGGGGGGGGGCGCACCATCGCCGCCTACGACGGTCCCTTTGCTTTTCTCCTGCAGGCTCCAAAGGTCCCGGGAAGGCGGCGGCGGCGGCGGCTTCGTCCTCACCCTCCGCTTGCTGCCCCACCACGTCCGCCTAGAGGCTGCGCCGAGACAGACGCTGCCCACATCCCCCCTACCCCCCAACTCCGGCTCCGCGGAGGCGGGACCTCGGGAGACACGCCCTGCCCGAGGACACGCCCCCCAGGAGTGACCCCGCTCCGCCCACCCAGCATCAATAAACCCCACTTCCCTGGCGCAGCCTTGCGATTTGGCCTTGAGAGTGGAAGAGCTGGGGGTGGGCACCCACTTACTTGGCCAAGGCCCAAACTTCGTTGCGGCCACCCTGGGGTGCCCCAGCCTGGTGCCTCGGAGCAGCGCTCCTCACAGAGTTACCAGTGGGGACCCCGTGTTTCTGACGCCCCAGCCCCAGCCCCGACCCCCCTCCCCAGGGGCTCCAGGCAGTGTTCACAGCAGCTGGGGTCCGTGGGGTCCCCGGTGCATGGGGCCGGGTAGTGGGAGCCCGGGGTCGGGGGGTGCGGCTACTCCAGGGGACTAGCCTTGGGGTCCGCAGGTCCCTGACTGCCTGCCACCCCGAGAAAGCCGGGAGCGTCGCCCAAGGCTTGAGCAGAGGGGATAGGGCCGGGACTCGAAGTCTGTTTAGTCCCTTGATTTGAAGGGGGTTGGAGCGCCCCAGGACGGAGAGGAGCTGGGGGGCCCTGGAGACGCCGGCACGGGCTGGGAGGGCCGGGGTCTGCACACACCCTTAGGCCCGAAGGGCTGGGGCCCGGGCCGGGCCTGGGGACACCGAGGCCTGGTCCCGGGCCCGCTCCTGCTGCTCGAGTCCCCAGGGTGGCTGTTGGTGACTGGGCGTGCTGGCCTCCGGGGGCTCAGGACGGGCTACCCAGTAAGTCTGGGGCGCCGGCAGAGGTCCCGAAATGGGGGTTGGGGGAAAGGGAGCGGGGAGCAGCAGCCACGCGACAGTGACCTTTATTACGGGACAGAAAACAAAGCCGCCACCCGCAGAGCGGGCCCTGTGCCCCAGGAGAGACTTCCCGCAGCGGGCGCCCCTGGCGGTGGAAGGCCGACTCCGCCTGTGGGGGCCGCTCCTAGGCACCCGGGGAACATCGCGGGGACAGCACCGGGTGGGGCGCGGGGGCCTACAGGTCCCGGCCAGCGGGTCCTCTGGCTAGGCAGGGCGGAGGCCGGGCCTTCCTGGGGCCGAGGCGCTTGGAGGCTTCCAGGTCCCGGTGCGCGCTCATGATCAGCCGGCTGGGGGACATGCGCCGTCAGGGACCCCCCAGCGCGCCTGGGCCCCGCCCTGCCCAGACGGCCCTCGGGGCCCACACGCGGGAGCCCTGCCTCAGTTTCCCCCCCAGTCCCCAGGCCTCCCACCTGCCGCACCTCGGGCGGAGCCCGGCCCTTACTTGAGGTTGGAGAGCTCCATGACGAGGCCCCGCACTGTGTCCGAGGCGTCCTCCATCCTGGGGAGGGAAGAGGGACCCGCTCCGCCACCGCCCAGGCCACCCCAGCCCAGGGCCTGCGCCTCTCAGTGGTGCGCCGCGCCGGGCCCCGCGGCAGAGCCCAGAGTGGGCAGGGGTGGGGGCCCCGTCCTCCCTCCCGAGCACGGGTTCACACTCCAGGCTCTCCCGCGGCTGCCTGCCGGCGCCCTGGGCACTCCGGGTTTTTTTTTTTTTTTTAATCGGGGATCAAATTCACAGTCTCACACCTGCCAGACAGGCGCTTAAGCCACTGAGCCAAACTCCCGGCCCTAGTTTTTTGTGGCAGGATCACACTACTTAGTTCAGGTCGGCCTTGCGCTCACGTTGTAGCCCAAGCCAGCCTCGAACTCACAACGCTCCTCCTCCTCAGCCTCCGGAGTGCTGGGATTAAAGGCGTGCGCCACCACGCCCCGCGCGGGGGGGGGGGGGGCTGGGGCGGGGTGTCCCTAACCTCTGCCCACCTACTGCGGTCGCCCCGTCTCCCCGGGATCCGGCCGGGCGGGGGGGGCCCGCTGGCACAGTGGACGGTCCCCACGGTGATCCCGGCCCCGCCACCCCGGCCCCCTCCTGCCCCAGGGCCCTGGACATCCACAGCCGGCCAGGCGGCACAGGCCCAGGGCGGCTGGCGGGAGAAGGAGACGTGTCGGCCGCGGAGGGGTTGCTGTGCCCACACTGCCTCCTGCCCTGAGGCTGGGCGGAGCCTGGGGTGCGGCTGCTCTGCTGGGGGGCACCAAGGGGCCTGAGGCTGTGCGCGACCCCTCCACCCACCCACCCGAGGTGCGGGCCCTGGAGGCGGGGGTGGGGGCACCTGCGTGCGCGTGCGTGTGCACCCCCGGAGGGAGGGGCGGCCCAGGGCAGTGCACGCAAGCGGCCAGGACAGGCGACAACAGGTCGGGGTGGCCGGAGCGCCTGCCCAGGGCCAGCGCGGGGCACAGCCCGGAGGTACCCAGCCTGCAGTGTTAGCACGGGCCCTCTTTTACAAGACCCCCTCTTCCGGGAACCAGCATCCCAGGGGCCCGGGGCTCCCCATCTGGGTCAGGCTCGCCGGCCACCTGTCCCTGCTCTGGGGCGCAGGGCGGCAAGGGCAGTGTCAAGAGATGGGGACGGGACGCGTGCCCCCGCCCCACGCTTACCTGGGCTGGGCCTCGGCCTCCGGGACTTGGTCTCCCCGACGGGGGCCGGGGCTGGGCCAGCAGAGGCCCAACTCGTTCTCCGTGGGACCGTCCTGCAGGGAGAGGGCGCGAGGGCTGAATGGCCCGGCCAGGCGGAGGCAGGCATTTCAGGGGACGGGGATGGCGGCCTTCGCCTTAGCGCACCGGGACACGGAGGCGGACACGCAGGCCCTGCGGCAGCTAGGCCGGCATGGCCCCGGGGTCCTGGCCCTGGGATCCGCAGATGGCGCGGGGAGTGGCTGATGCGTCCGGCCGAGGCCGCGTGGGGCCTGGGTGTCCCACTTCCTTTTGTAATGTAGCCCGGGAACCCACTTTCCTCCCAGCCAGTGGACCGGGGCCCCGTGCCCACTACCAGCGCTCTGCCCACCGCACCCCGGGGCGCTTTGCGCAGGACTAAGGATGCGCACGGAGGGGCGGGGACACGGCACGCACTCCCCGTGCGGAGGAGGCGCGTGGCAGTCAGGGGGCCCCCGCGTCCCACCGCTGCTGTGGGGTCACATGTCTGCCCGTTGTCCACTGCGGCTGCGAGCACAGTACCCCTGCCCTCCTGCCCGGGGGAACCTGCTCCGCGGCCGGCTGCCCGGGCTCGCCCCGGAACGCCCAGCGTTGAGCTGCGCCTGCCGGCTGGGGCTGCTCGCCCGGTCTGGCCGCTGGGCTGTCCGCCTTGGCCGCCCCGGCCTGGCTGGCTCTGGCTCCTTCCTTTCCTCCTCCCGCCTTTCCTTTTTCTGCGGCGCTGGATCGGAACCCGGGACCTCACGCGTGCTAGGCGAGCGCCCCAGCCCCTCGCTGGTTGTTTTTTCCCAGCCGAGCCGCGCGGCTGGCCGTGGGACCGTGTCTCGGAAACCCTCTGCAGGGACGCAGGGAGGCCGCCCTCGGGCACAGCGGTGCACACCTGTCCTCCCAGCACTCTGGGAGGCTGAGGCAGGAGGACTGCAGGCTGAAGCCCACCCTGGGCAACTCAGTGACTTAGAGAGACCCGGTCTCAAAAAAAAAAAAAAAAAAAAAAAAAAAGGCTGCACATGGAGTGCAGTGGGAAGAGCCCGGCTCCCAGGGTGCACCGGGACACCTTCGCCGGCTCCGCTGGGGCGGGCTGCGTCACAGGTGCCCCCAGGGAGTACGGCTGCGGCAAGCCTGCCCCGACTGCCCCGACTGCCCCGACAGGTGAGGCCGGGCCCGGACGGACAGCGCCTGGGCGGCCTCCGACGGAAGCGGGCCACTCGGTGCTGCAGAGAAACGCCGCTCCTCCCGCGCGCCTCCCAAAGACTCCTCCAGGCCCCCGACCCAACCTGGAGGACACCCAGGGCCTGTGTGGGGGTGCTGGGAGGGCACCAGGGGCCACAGGCGGTGGAGGAGGTGCCTGCTTTTAGCACTAAGCGACTCCTCGCCCCTTCACTGTACCCTGCTATGGGATCGATCTCTCGCTGAGCTGCCGAGGCGGGATGGGGACGCGCAATCCTCCTGCCTCAGCCTCCCAAGGGCGCTAGGGTGACAGCCTGTGCTTCCGTGCCCAGGCCGGGGATGAAGGCTTTCCTAGGTCCGGAACCGCGTCCCCTCCCCAGGCCAACTTCTGAGGAGTCCAGCTGGCTTCTGCAAGTCCTGCCCCCGCCCCACCTGTGCACTCAGTAGTTCCGCAGGGAGAGGAGCCGGGGTGGCGGCAGCAGACGCCAAGCGGCCAGGTGCTGGCTCCCCAGGAGCTCTGGGTCTGGCAGGGGCGGCCTCAGCGACAAAGCACCCAACTGTCACCATCCCGGGTCCCTCGGCAGCCACGCGGGCTGGACCCTCACCGAAGGGCCGCTCTGTCCTTCTGTCACACCAGCTGTCCTACCCGGGGGTGGCGGTGTGCGCCGTCACCCCAGCCCTGTGTGCGCCCGTCTTCCCTTCGCAGTGGGCATCGGGGGGCACAGGGCTGGCCCCGGGGACCCACTCACCTGCTCCGGCGGGGCTTCCGGGCCGGGGGCGTCCAGGGCCTCCTGCAGCTGGCTGTCGGGCAGGAAGTCCAGCTCCATGGCCAAGGTCTCCGGCCACCCGGCCTGGCCTGCAGGGTCCGGTGGGGGCGCGGGGGTGTCCGGGCTGTCCTGGCGGGCCCCGGCCTCCCAGACGGGGTCCTGGGCGGCAGCGCTGTGCTCCAGGGGACGCGAGGCGAGGACGGCCAGGCCGAAGCCCTCACGGCCTCCTCCGGGGTGCTGGCTGCCCGGCCCCACTGCCTGTCTGTCCCCGAGCTGTGCCGCTCCTGGCCACTCTGCAGCAGGGCCGGGCACCTGCATCTGATCACCGCCCGGGCCCGAGTCCGGGGCCCAAAGGGCTGCAGGGCTCCCTGGGGTGTCCCTGAGGGGCTGGTCTTTTGGCCCTGCCTCCCCCCTGCCCCCCACGGTCTCCTCAGACAGAGACTCTCCGCCCTGTGGGGTCTGCTCTCTGGAAGAGGCGGTTGGCTGGGCCCCCCCCAGGCCCCCCTGCTCTGTCCCAGGGGCACCTGCGCCGGTGTCTGCTGTGACAGCTGTCCCCAGGGGGGCATAGGCCAGGTCCCCCCAGCCACACTCTGCCTGTCCGCCTACCCCTGTGGGCATCTGTCTGGGGCCTGCGAGGGCCTGGGCCGAAGACCAGGTCTTCATGCACAGCATGGCCAAGGTGGGAGCGGCCACGGGGGTGCTGGAGACGCCACCTCCTCCTCCTGGGGTCCCACGCGGGGCAGCGCCCTCCTGGGGGGCTCCTTGGTCTGGCTGCGTCCCCTCAGCACCAGTGCAAGGCAGCTGTCCCTCCGGGCCGCCTGGCCCCTGAGCCCCCTCGGGTGCACCGCCGTCCAGCGTGCCGGCCTCTGGCTCTGCCCCTGGGTGCTGGCCGGCCGGCTCGGAGCTCCAGGCTCCCGCTCCTGCTGCAGACACAGGGCTCCCAGGCTGTGGGCCACTCCGCTCAGGGTGGGGGCCGTCTGCTGGCATCTGAGTTGGCCCCGGTAGGCCCTCTGGCAGCCTTAGGGGGCTGGGGCTGAGCAAGGCGTCCTGTGCAGAGAGAGAAACTGAGTCCCAGAGCCTCTGCCAGGAGCCCCCCGAAGGCTTCTCTGGCCAGTACTGCGCCTGTCCCCCGACGCAGACTCCGCACTGGGCACCTCCACGGGCACCGGCACCCACAGGGCTCCGAGCCGCCCCTGGACGAGGAAGCGGAAGTGTCATGGGTGCCCCGCACCTCTCCCGCCACCAGGTTCTCTCGCTGTGGGCACCAAGCCCTTGGCAAGGTCGGGCATGGAAAAAGCCCAGGTGGCCGGGGCTGGGGGCGGAGGAAGCATTTCCAGCCCCGGGACCACCGGGTAAGAAACTAGCAGGCCCGAGCTGAGACAGTGGTGGTGCGGACATTGAGTGAGACAGACCCCGAGGAAACTAAGCCCGGCGGGGCGGGATCCCGGCTGCTCAGGGGGCTGAAGCAGGAGCATCGGAAACTCGGGGTGAGCCTGGGCAATTCGGCAGGACTCTGTCTCAAAACATAAAAAATAAAACAGGGCAGGAGATGTAGCTCAGTGCTCCACCGGCACTGCAGGAAAAACGGGTGGGAGGCGTGACGGGGCTGGAGCTCGGGCGGCCCTGGGGTCCATACCAGCTCGGCAGCACACAAAAGACAAAAAAAGAATTCCACCTCCTCCTGTTGCTGAGTTCCGCTGCGTTTCTGTTACTTTGCTGCAGCTTTGGGCCGTGATGAGAAGCGGCAGGGGCTCAGCCCCGGGGCGCGGGCCGGGTGTGGGCACTCCGTGCGCCCTCTTCCTCCCGGAGGGCTGCGTCTCCATCGCCGCAGTCACCCCACGGGCCTGTCCAGCTTCACGCATCCGCTTGTGTACCCTGCCCACCCTACCTCGGACCCTGGCACCTGCCCCTCTGGTCTACAGTTTCTTTGTTTTCTTTTCTTTTCTGGTACCAGTGATCAAACTCACAACCACGCCCCTGCCAAGAAGGTGCTTAGGCCACTGAGCTAAATTCCCAGCCCTGTTTTTTGAGACAGGGTCTCACTATGCAGTTCAGGCTGGCCTTGAACTCACTTTCTAGCCCAGGCTGGTCTCGAACTCACTGCCATCCTTCTGCCTCAGTCTCCTGAGTCAGGGATTAAAGGCGAGTGCCACCACGCCCAGCTCTGGCCCACACATTTTCTGCGTCACTAACTAGTTTGTTGCTTTTCACTGTGGAACCTCTGAAGGGCATGTGCGGTATCCCAGTGCGTGGCCATTTCCACCCTCTCTCAGGGGCACTGTGAGCCCTGCAGTTCATGCCGTCGGGGACAGAGCGATGGCCGCCTCTTGGGGTCCGACCTGCCCCCCGTGGGCACACATTGAAGGGGTCTGGAGAGCGGTGCACTGAAAACGGGGCTGGGGCCTGCTGCAGTGGCCGGGAGGCTGAGGCAGGAGGATCACAAGTTCAAGGCCAGCCTGGGCAACTGAGAGAGAACTTGTCTCAAAAATAAAAGGGGTTGGGGGCAGAGGCCAGTGGTGGAGCCCTGGCCCAGCAGAGCTGCCCGTCGCCAAGACAGCTAAGGCCACACCGGGCGCAGAGGCCCACGCCGAGGCTCTTACCGGGCTGACGGCCTTGCCCTCCGGAGCCGCTTCCCTCGCCTCTGCTTCGCGCCTCACGACCTTCCTGGGTTTCACAAACTGCGGGACAAATCGCCCGGGCGGGGTCTGTGAGTGGACAGGTCAGGCGGTGAGGGAGGGAAGACTGTCCCTCAGCGAGCAGGCGGAGCCGCCCTCCACCCGCAGGCGGGCCAGACCCGCGAACCTGCACTTCCGGGGTGCCCCCAGACACACAGCGGGCCGCAGAGGGGCTCCCCGGGGAGGCGGGCAGGACGGCCGCTGCGTTTTCTAGCTGCCCCAGGAAGGAGGCAGCCGTGGTCTCCTCTTCGGGGAAGCTGGGTGGAGAAAGACGCGTCCAGGTCCTCACTGCACAGCTTTTTATCCGGTATCGGGAATGGAACTCACGACCAGGCAGGCGCTGTGCCGCCGAGCTGAATCCCCGGCCCGCTTTACATCTTTTGCTACCGTTACTGCTGGTCTCTTGAGACCGGGTCTCACGATAGAGTTCAGGCCGGACTTGAACTCTGCTACGTAGCCTGGGATAGAGGTCCCCCCGCCCGCCGCAGCCTTCCTGAGTGCTGCGATCACAGGGCGTCCCTACCGCGTACACTCGCCCCCCGGCTGGGGGTGGAGCTCAGGGGTGCAGCACTTGCCTCGCACATGCCCTGGGTTCTAACCCAGCACCCCAAAACAAACACACTTACCTCACAGTGCCTTGATGTGATGAGCGAATACTGATACAGTGCCTATCCGTGTGCTGCCCACTACACGCTGTCATTTCCTTTTTTGAGAACTGGGAACTGAACTCACAGCCTTCACACTGAGCCCCGGCCCCAGCCCCCGACCCCCACACCTTTTATCTTTTTTGTTTTGACACAGGGTCTGACCAAGTGGCTAAATTCCCCAGGCTGGCCTCAACCTTGCGACCCTCCTGCCTCAGCCTCCCAGAGTGCTGGGATTACGAGATTGCACCCCCACACCCGGCTGGCTCCTCCCCTTTTAGGAGAAGGAATGAAGAGTGGAGATCTGACCAGCAGAGGATCGAGTTGCATCCCGGGACCTTGAACAACTCACTGTTCCCTGCGCCCCGGGTTAAAATCGCAACCTTTGTGACAGTGAGGATGGCCCAGCACGGCAGGGCCCACTGTCACGAGAGAGGCCTGCTGGGCGCCTCGGCCACCCACCTGGACACAGCCGGCCCGGGCTCCTGCCCGCTGGGTGCTGCGGGGGCAGCGGGTGTCGGGCTGTCTCCTGACAGCGTGCGGCTCAGGGAGCCCCCCTCGCCATCGCCAGGCCGCGGGTTCTTGGGGGGCTTGGGGGGAAGGATTCCTGGTCAGAGGCAGAGAGGAAGGCATTAGGGTGCCAGGCGCGGGCGCTGTGCTCCAGCAGGAGAGAGCCTCGGGCTGGGGCCCACTCTGCGGGTGCCCCACTGGGGGTGAGATCTGGTCCCCCACGGAGCTAGAACACCCCCAAGGGGCGCGAGGCGCACAATGGCAGGCGTGGGGCCACCCAGCTCCTCTACAGGGTCTCCCTGGCCCGCCCCGGCAGGCTCCTCGTCACCCCACGGCTCTCCTGGATGGCTGGGGAGTCCCGTGTCAGCTCCTGTGCACCCCGCCACCCCCGCTGCAGGCGGCCTCTCGATTTCCTGGGGGCCCCGAGTGGCTGAGAGACGTAGGGGAAACTGTGGGGGCTGGGTCAGCGCCCAGAGGACCACACAGATGCACAGGGGCCACACCATGGCCGGGCGGACAACACGCATCGCCCGCGTGGTCCACTGCCGGGGACACACGCAGGACTGGGGGCCCTCGGTCCCCTCCCTTTCACCAACAGCCCGTGCCAAACCCCAGGTGGTTATGGTGGCCGGGGGAAACTCGGGTGAGCGCCTGCCTCGTATGCTAGCGCCCTGGCTTCTATCACCCGCACCGCAAAAAACAGAAAAGGAAAAAGAAAAGAAAAACACTTCTCAGCATCTATTTGCTGAGTGAAAGAAATCTTCTGTGGAACCTGTGATCCTCCTCGGCTGGGGAGACAGCCCCAGTCCTGGCCCGACCCCCTCCTGTGTTCAAAAACAGTCGTAATCACATGAGAGGCTGAGGCAGGAGGACTGCCATGAGTTTGAGACCAGCTCAAACTACACAGGGAGACCTGGTCTTCACTTGTATGTGTTGCTTTTTTCTTTTTGATCTTTTGAGACAGGGTCCCGTTACGTAGCCTAGGCTGGCCTCAATGTTGCGGCACTCCTCCTGCCTCAGCCTCCCGAGCGCTGGGATGCTGGGTGTGTACCGCCACTCCTAGCAGCTTGCCTGGGTTCCGGTGGAACTCTGCGAGGTAAAGGTGGTGTGATGCCATCTCACAGATGAGGCCACACAACCAAGACTGGGCTCCACTTCAATGCCAGACCCACAGACCGAAGCATCCCGGGGCATTTAAGGAGCACCTACTCTGGACTGGGCTTCTGATCCAGCGAGAGAAGGAAGAGACGATCATCCCAGGCAGCGCCTACCTGGGCTTCAGGCTCAGCAGCCTTAGCTCCTTTCTAACTGCGGCTTGTATACACTTAGACATCTGTGTGTGTGTGCACGCGCGTGTGCCACTAGAGGCAGAACCGGCTCACAGGTGCCAGGGCGGCACCCCACCCCACTCCTGAGCTACACTGCCTAATCCCTTCTTCCTCATTCTGAGGCACAGTCTCACCAAGTGGCCCAGACTGACCTCAGATTCCTGATCCTCCTGCCTCAGCCTCAGGAGCTGAGCGACAGCTCCACCCCCAGTCATTCCTGCTTCACATGCGCCCACTTTTAACTGCATCACAGCGCCAACTACTGACTACTGGCTTCGCTCTCTCCGTGAGGGGCATCGCCCTGCCCCGCAGAGCAGACTGCGAGGGTCTCGGGTGGAAGCCCACAGCCAGCGTGCGCCGTGCCCCGCCCCGGAAGTGCCCCATGGTCGTCGCCTGCACGACAGCTTTTCAGCTGGTGTCTGCCGGAAAAAGGCAAAGAGGAAAGAACAGCTCTGTTTACTGGGTGCCTTCAGATTGATCCCCAAACTCCAGCTTGCTTGGCAGGTTCAGTGGACATTTGTGGCCAAGTAAAAAGCAAAAATATCAACAGCGGCGCGCCGCCCGTTTCCTTCCTGTGATCCGGCCCGCGGGACAAATTTAGGAAAAAATAAGACAGAACCTTGTATTCAACAGCAAAGGCTAAGGAGGCGGGCGGGAAAGGGCTCCCTCCCAGCCCATCTGTGGCCAGCCCGGAGTCCACACGGCCAAGAGGGGCCCAGAGGACCTGTCACGGGTGGGCCTGGCGTCCCCAGCTTTCGCCTCCCTCAGAGGTCAGCGACATCCTGGCCTCACCTCTGCACAAAACATGTTTTATCCGTTAACATTCCTTCTGTTCCACATCTCGGGGAAAACAGGAACAGCACTCTAGCTTTACCACTTGCCGAGTAAAGCAGTTATTCCTACCTCTTGAAGACGTTTCAATTAATGTAGACAATGACAGGGAAACCATCAAGTCACCCTACTTTAATACTGGGTGTTTTAGCCAGGCGTGGTGGCGCACACCTTTAATCCCAGCAGTCGGGAGCCTGAGGCAGGAGGATCACTGCGAGTTCAAGACCAGCCTGAGCTACAAAGTGAGTTCAAGGCCAGCCTGAACTGCATAGTGAGATCCTGTCTTCAAAATATAGGGCTGGGGATTTAGCTCAGTGGCCTAAGCACCTGTCTAGCAGGCGGGAGGTTGTGAGTTCGATCCCTGGTACCGAAAAAAAAAAAAAAATACTGGGTGTTTTTCAAGAAATTTTTTTTTGGCAAGCGCTCGCCACTAAGCCATAGCCCAGCCCTCAAGTGAGGAAATTCTACACGTGCAGTCCGTTAGCAAGCAAAACTGATCACAATAAACCGACAAGTGAAAAACGTGAGGGCCTGATTACTAGAGTGTGTGAGCATTCCATTTCCAAAATATACAGCCAGCTGTCTGTGTAAGTGGGTTCCTATCCACAGGCGGAACCAACCACCAATAGATCTTTGGGAAAAAAAAAATTACATCCACCCAGTGAGGGTGGCATATGTTTGGAATCCCAGTACTCTAGGAGGTTGAGGCAGGAGGATACAAAATTCAATCCCAGCCTAGTAATTTAGCAACTTGAAATTCTTTTTTTTTTTTTTTTTTTTGGTGGCACCAGGGATTGGACTCACAACTTTGCGCCTGCCAGACAGGCACTTAAGCCACTGAGTCAAACTCCCGGCCCTAGTTTTTTGAGGCAGGGTCGCACTATGCAACTTGAAATTCTTGAAATTAAAAATTGGCTGGGGAAGCACAAAGGGCCTGGGGTCAATCCTCAGGACAAAACAAAAATGTTGGGATAAACAAAAAAATTTGGCTCCAATGTGAAACTTAGCCACATAGCAGACAGCCTTGAAGCACATCGACATCTACTATAAGGTGAAGCTGGGACCCACAAGACACTGGCGGTGAAAGAAAAACTTTCACTTTTTACTGTATCCTGCCTTGTCTATAATTTGCACTTTTCCTAGTAGCTGGTATTAAATCTTCATTTTCTCTTACGGACGCTGAGGTAGTCAGAGTAGTGTTTCTTTTTTGTTGTTGTTGTTGGTATCTGCAATCGAACTCACAACCTAGCCACTGAGCCAAACTCCTGGCCCTACTGTTTTTTTGAGGCAGGGTCGCACTATGTAAGTCAGGCCAGCCTTGCACACGTTGTAGTCCAAACCAGACTCGGATTCACAACACTCCTCCTACCTCAGCCTCCCGAGTGCTGGGATTAAAGGTGTGGCCACCACGCCTGGCCAGGTTAGCGTTTCTGCAACACCTAGGCCCACAACCCTCCTGTGAGCAGAAGCAACAATCGAGGTGCTGACTAAAATCAACGTATGGCTGTCCTACTCAGGAGGCTGAGGCAGGAGGATCACTGGAGCCCAGAAGTTTAAGGCCAGCCTGAGCCAACATAGTGAGACCCTGTTTTTTTTGTTTTTTTGTTTTGCGGCACTGGGGATTGAACTCACAACCTCGTGCCTATCAGACAGGCACTTAAACCACTGAGCCAAACTCCCATCCCTGGTTTTTTGAGGCAGGGTCGCACTGTGTAGCTCAGGTCGGCCTTGTGCTCCTGTTGTAGCCCAAGCCGGCCTCGAACTCACAGCGCTCCTCCTACCTCAGCCTCTCGAGTGCTGGGATTAAAGGCGTGCGCCACCACGCCCGGCTTCTTTTTAAAAAATAAAATTTTTTTTTCAAAAACGCCACCTTGAGGCTGGAAGTGCAGCCCCCTGGTAGAAAGTTTGCCTAATTGTAAGTGAGGCCGCCAGTTCCATCCACAGCATCAAAAAAGACACAAACAAAACAAAACGCCAACTTCAGCAAATACCTGCGGTCCGAAGCTTCTTCCTCTTACTCATCCTACCTCTCCCTTGAGAAATCTGAAAACAACAGAAACCCCATTGTAACGAGCAGTGGTCTCGGCTGAGGACGGAGGGGCAGGCGTCTGGCTGCCCCCAGGGGCCAGGGGACCCGGGGACCCAGCTCTCCACGCTCTGGGGCCCCCGACTCTGCCTGCTGGGGCGCTGCGGGCTGGGGAGCCCCGAGGGCCCGCGGGGGCGCCCTGCCGGCTTCCTCCCGCCCCTCCGCCCTGGGCCCCGCAGGCTGTCCGGGCCCATCCCCTCCGTCCTCAGCGGGAACGCGGGCCGCGTGGACCTGCTGAGGAATAAGTCACTTAAAGGACTGTATGTGACGGTTACCGTTTTTTTTCTTTTAAAAAAATGGCAACATTGGCCCTCGGGGACCACGGGGACCCCTTCCAGAGCCCCCAGAGACTGGCAACTTTGGAGGCGGGTCCGGCACCAGCCACACACGGAAACTACCCCGCGCCCTCACACCTCCGCGCTCCCCGCCTCTCTCCCGCGCCCCGCGACGCCCCGCCCCACGCACGCGCAATACCAGCACCGGCGCCTCACACCTGCGCATGCTCCGTTTCCTTTCCTCGCAACCCGGGGCAGCGCCCGCCGCACCTCCATCAGGCGCATGCGCCTTCGCGCACCGCCTGTCGGGAGATGTAGTTTCGACGGGGCGGCCCCGGTGAGTCCGGGAGTGGCGCTCTCCGGTTTGGCGGCGACCGAAGGCCAAAGCGGAAGTCGGGCAGCCACCCCGGGAAACGAGGGCGCCCGGGCTGACGGACGCGGAATAGTGAAGAGGGGCCCAGGACTCGGGCAGGGCGCGTGTGACAGTCCCGGGGCGAAGAGCTAGGGCCAGGCCAGGCGCAGGGGCCGGTGGTCTGGACATCAGCCTGGAAAATGCACAAGAGGAAGGGACCCCCGGGGCCCCCAGGCCGAGGCGCCGCCGCGGCCCGCCAGGTGAGTGTGTGCCCCGCGGCCCCCCGGGGGAGCTCCTCTCCACCAGACCCCCCAGTACCCGCTGGGGGGTGCGCACCCCCAGGGACGCCCGATCCTCGATCCCCGCCCCCCAGCCCGGCTCCGCCCCCTAAATGAGCCTTGCTCCCCAGGGTGCGGCCTAGGTGTCCTGCCCGACCCCCCAGCTGCTGGCGCCCCGCCCCCGTCTCAGGGCCACCTGTTGTCACAGCCGCTTCAGGAAGGGAGGGGCAGCAATCAGACCCTCGCCCGGGCCGGGCCAATTCAGAACCTTACTCCCATTGTACAGATGTACAGATGTAGACGCTGAGGCTCAAGAGAGGTGAAGGCGTCTGCCCGCGGTGACGGGGTAACAGCCTGGCCAGCGCTCAGGGCAGATTCAGAGCCGCGGCCACGGCCGACTCCTTCCCTCCTGTGCCAGACACTGGCTGGAGTTTGAGATTTTGTAGCTCTGATGAAGGGCGTGGCTTAGTGCCCAGACAGGAGCCCATGTGTTCTCCCCTGGCCTGGCCCCCTCGGACACCTGACCTCACAGTTTGATGCACTGTTATCCCCTTGTGATTGGCCGTTAATCAATATGGGAAGACAGATCTGCACAGATACGAGCCCCTTCCGACTTCCAGGTTGTCGTTGGGGGTTCTCGTCGCACCTGCTGCCCCACTTCTGGCTGGGCCGCCGTCACGGAGGCCGCCGGGAGGAAGCGCCAGGTGTGCAGGTTGGCTCTGCCTTAGGCCGGTGTGGCACCTCTCTCCCCAGTGAGCTGGGATGGCAGTGCGTTCCCGGTCGGGCTCCCGGCAGGAAACTGAGTTCCTCTGCTTGCCTTTTGCCTCATCTGATCTGTGCCAAAGAGCCAGGCCCATGCGGAGACACCTGTTGGATTCCTGGTTGCCCCCAGCCTTCCGGCATTCCCCAGGGAAACAGCGTGTGCCGGGAGACTTTGGTTCCTTCCTTCCACCGGGCACTTGGCATCCCTGGTGGCTGCCTCTGGCCACGGGGTCCATCCTAACTGGACCCACACTGTTCCCACAGCTTGGGCTGCTGGTTGACCTCTCCCCAGACGGCCTGATGATCTCTGACGATGGAGTCAACGATGAGGAACTGGAGGCCGAGTTCTTTGCCTTGGTGGGTGGCCAGCCTGCGGCCCTGGAGAAGCTCAAAGGCAGAGGTGAGGTGTGGAGTCTGAACACTGTTAGAGTCGCAGCCCCGGGCTGGTCTCAGCGCTGGGCGCTGGGGAGAAAGAAGAAGGAACACAGACAAGGCCTCTGCCCTTCAGGAGCCCATGGTTCGGTTGAGAGGGTCTGTGATCCGCTCTGGACACAGACTGAGGGTTTCAATCCCAGCTCTGCGGCTTCTTCATCTGATCACCTGTGTTGACCTTGGTTTTTCCATCTGTAAAACTCAAATAATAAAGCCAAACACAGTGGCACATACCTGTAATCCCAGCATGGGAGGCTGAGGCAGGAGGAGCTCTGTGAGTTCAAGACCAGCCGGGGCTACATAGTGAGTTAAGTCCAATCTGAGCTACATAGTGAGACCCTGTCTCAAATGAATACATTTTTTAAATGGAAATAATAAGCATGCTCCCATCCCAGAAGTTAATCTAGGATTCAGGAAGCACTTCCAAGGCTACGCGACACATGATAAATTCATGTCATCATCAGTCCCAACCTGCAGCCTGCTGTCCTGTAAGGAAGCCTGGCATGGCAGAAGCACAGAGCCTGGGAGATCGGGGCTCTTCCTTGTTGAAGGAAGGACCCAAGACACAGGGGGCGAGTTCTGTGTTGGGGACCCTGCTAGCAGGGTCCTGGATGGTAGGCGGTGCAGGACTCTAGGGCAGTGGGGAGTAGTCAGAGCCCAAGGCCAGGTGGAGCCTTTATCCGTAGCTAATGTCGTCAGCCCTTGTTAGTTGTAGGGTTCGTTTACAAATTTGCCTGCTTGCAAGAATTTACTTGTAACCCCCAAATCAGTCATTGCCCTGATTTCTGGTCACTCATGAGGCTGGAAGTGGTAAAATGTGAGTGGCGTGAGGTAAGTGGCACTCGGTGACGTTCTGCCGTCCTGTTTCAACTCTTGTGTCAGAAACCAGGGCCGGGCGTGCTGGCGCACGCCTTTAATCCCAGCACTCGGGAGGCTGAGGTAGGAGGAGCCTTGTGAGTTCGAGGCCCGCTTGGGCTACAACACGAGTGCAAGGCCGGCCTGAGCTACACAGTGCGACCCTGCCTCAAAAAACCAGGGCCGGGAGTTTGGCTCAGTGGCTTAAGCGCCTGCCCTGGCAGGCGTGAGGTTGTGAGTTCAATCCCTGGTGCCGCAAAAAAAAAAAAGAAAAAAGGAAAGAAAGAAACCAGGGTCCTGGGCCAGGGATATAGCTCAGTGGCATAAGCATCTGCCTGGCAAGTGCAAGGTCCTGAGTTCGATTTCTGGTACAAAAAAAAGAAACCAGGGTCCTTTTTCCCTTTTCTGCCAAAGTTTTCCATTTGTGTGCTCTTCGTTGGCAATGTCCTTGTCCTTGTATGCTGGCCAAGAACACACTGTAAACGCATCAACAATATATATTAGGTCGGGGATATAGCTCAGTGGCACAGCAATTGCCTGGCAAGTGAGAGGACCTGAGTTTAATTCCTGGTACCCAAAATAACAAACCAAAACAGAAAAACATTAAATAAAGTGTCATTTTTCTTCTTCTTCTGTTTTCTTGAGACAGGGACCTCACTATATAATTTAGTCTGATCTTGAACTCACTGTGTAGCCCAGGTTGGCCTTGAACTTGCAGTGGTTCTCCTGCCTCAGCCTCCCCAGTGCTGGGGTTACAGGCTAAAGGTATCTTTAAACAGTCTTTAAAGGTACTATCAACAGTCAACCATGGTTCAAAAATAATAAATGGAAACTCAAGAAATAGCTATAAGCTTTCTGTTGCATACATGTCCTTCTGAGGAGAGGGATGAGCTCTGGCACTGTCCCGCCTGGGACATGGATATCCTTTGTCCAGTGTATCCATGCTGTATATGCTGCCTTCCTGTCAGGGGCTTAGTGGCCATGCAGGCCAGGGCTACACAGCAGGAAGCGAGTGGCTGGCAGGTGGGAGACAGCAAAGCTCCCTCTGTGTCCCCAGCCGCTCACATTACCACCTGCGCTTCGCACCCCTAAGTCCTGAGCAGCCATAGAGTCTCCCCAGAGTGTGGTCCCCCTGCTGTGAACTGCACGTGCGGGGGGGGGGCTTCCTCTCACGCACGCGCACTGTGAGATGCACATGCGCAGGAGCTAGGCCTGGTCCCTTTCCAGGGAACTGCGCATGCGCGGGGCCTGGCTTTGGCGGGGTTGGAGGGTCTCAGGTCTGCGGCCTCCGCATCGTCCCTACTTGTGTTCGCGTCGTGCTTCACTTACTATTTGTAGCTTAGTAACGGCCCCGAACCTCAAGAGCAGTGATGGAAAAAAGACCCCCGGGGGGGCGTGGATATAGCTCAGTGGCACAGCGTCTGCCTGGCAAGTGTGAGGTCCTGAGTTCAATTTCTGGCACAAAAAGAAAAAAAGACACTAGGGCATAAAGCACAGAACAGAAGAGCCTGGAACTAGGGACGAACCCGGTATAGAGGGCGCTCCCGGCCGCCACGCAGTGTCCCAGAGCCTGGCAGGGCTGGAAGCGCTGTTAGCCCCATGCAGCAGAGGGAAACCGAGGCTCAGAGCGGTCAAGCGACTGGCCCGGGGCCGCCCAGCGCAGAGCCGAGGCTGGACAGGGCAGAGGAGTCCGGGAGCGGGGAGCACCGGGGACAGCGGGGTGCCGTGCCAGGGCAGGGGAGGGCCCCCCTGGCCGCACGTGAGGACCCCGGTCTAGCTGGGGCTTCCCGCGCCTCCAGGCCCCCTCCCCATGGAGGCCATTGAGAAGATGGCCAGGCTGTGCATGCAGGACCCGGACGAGGACGACGAGGACGCCACCGACGAGGAGGACGTGGAGGCCGACGACGACCTGCTGGTGAGCACCGGGCAGCCCGGGGCTGGTGTCCGGCGTCCCCGCTGGCAGGCTCTCCCGGCCCACCCCGGCCATGCGTCCCCACCCGCAGGCGGAGCTAAACCAGGTCCTCGGGGAGGAGCAGAAGGCTTTGGAGCCGTTGCCACCAGCGGCCCAGGTACGGACCCCAAAGACAGCCCAGGCTCGAGGGCCACTCCGGTCCCCTTCAGCCGCGTGATCTCAGGCAGGCGACACGACCCCCGTGAGCCCGGTTCCCCCGCGGACACTGAGACTTCGCCCGGCTGTGGTGGGGGCGGCTGGCCAGGGGCCGGGCCTTAGCGCTGGGTGGGGGTGGCAGGCACAGCCCGCGTCGGCGCCCGACCCTCCCCCTCGTCCCGCAGCCGAAGCCCTCAGCCCCCCGCCCGGGGATGGAGGCCACTTTGCAGGAGCGGCTGAGCCTCTACCAGCTGGCGATGGAAAGTGCCCAGCAGGCCGGCGACAGTGCCAAGGTGCGGCGCTACGACCGGGGGCTGAAGGTGAGCGGTGGGGCACGGGGCTGGGCGCCCCGCGCTGACGCCACACCCGGGAACTCTCCCAAGCTCACGTCTTCTCTGGCCCCAGACGCTGGAAAACCTGCTGGCCTCCGTGCGGAAGGGCGATGCCATCAACGAGGAGGACATCCCGCCACCTGTGGCTGTAGGGAAGATCCCAACGACCAGCCACAACCCGGCACCCCCCCAGCCCAGCCCAGCCAACCCACCGACCCTGGAGCCCTGGGCTGCCCTGGGGGGGCCCCCTGCTGCCACTCCCACTTCATCCCCAGAGGCTACTAAGCCCCAGCCGGCCCCAGGTAGGTGGTGAGCAGGGCCAGGGTGACACTGGCCACCTCTGTGGGGGTATACAAAATGTTGTTCATCCATGCTGTGGAATATTACTCAGCTGGCAAAAGGAAAGAAATTAGGGCACATGCTATAACACAAGTGAACCTGAGGACAGTGTGGTAGGTAAAGTAAGCCAGTCGTAAAGGACAGATGCGACAGGGATCTGCAGGTGCCTGGCACCGTCAGTTACAGAGACCGGAGCTAGACGGGCGGTGCCAGGGCAGGGGAGGGGGCGGGGAGGGTGTGCAGAGGGGGCCTGAGGTGCGGTTGGGGAGGATGAGAAAGTCCTGGTGATGGGTGGTGGTGACAGCCCCACAGCAGTGCGGACGGAGTTAATGCCACTGAATCACACACTCAGAGATGGTTAAGGTGATGTGTTTTATGTTACATGTATTTTGGCATAATTTTATTTTATTTATTTGTCTTTTTTTTTGGTACTGGGGATCAAACTTACAACCTCACGCCTGCCAGTCAGGCGCTTAGGCCATTGAGCTAAATTCCCAGCCCTATTTTTTTTTTTTTTTTTTTTTTTGCGGCACCAGGGATTGAACTCACAACCTCACACCTGCCAGGGCAGACGCCTAAGGCACTGAGCCAAACTCCCGGCCTTGGTTTTTTGAGGCAGGGTCGCACTATGTAGCTCAGGTCGGCCTTGCACTCGTGTTGTAGCCCAAGCGGGCCTCGAATTCACAACGCTCCGCCTACCTCAGCCTCTCGAGTGCTGGGATTAAAGGCGTGCACCACAACGCCCCACTCCCAGCCCTATTTTTTGAGACAGGGTCTCACTATGCAGTTCAGGCTGGCCTTGAGCTCACTTTGTAGCCCAGGCTGGTCTTGAACTCACAATTATCCTCCTGCCTCAGCCTCCCGAGTGCTGGGATTAAAGGCATGCGCCACCACACCCGGCTTTAGCATAATTAAAAAAAAAAAAAAAGACAAAATAAGAGAATGTTGGGTTTCAAATCATCAGAAAAAAATTAAAAACTGAGCCCAGGTAAAAAGCTTATTTTGTGTACACACACACACACATTGTGTTTGTGTGTTTTGCTTTGTTTTTTGTCACGTGTACAGGTAAGATACTTCAGTTGGGTGTGGTGGCACCCACCTGTCATCCCAGCGGCCTGGGAGGCTGGAGCAGGATTGCAAGTGCAAGCCTAGCCCGAACCGCTTAGCGACTTAGTGAGACCCTGTCTCAGAATAAAACACTAAAACAAGGGCGGGCAGTGTAGCTCAGGGTGGGGGCGCTGGCCCAGGGCCCATGTGCTTAGCAGGTTCCTGGTCCTGGATTCCATCCCCAGCACCAAAAAAGCGCCCCCCCCAAAACCACACAAGAGTGGTTTAATACTTCTCTCTGGGACCGGGGACGTAGCTCAGCGGCACAGTGCCTGCCTGGCAAGCGTGAGGTTGTGTGTTCGATACCCAGAATAAAAAAAAAAAAATAGTAATAATAATAAAATAAAATAACAGCATTTGTAAGGCTCTGGGGGCAGCCCCAGCCGCTTTAATCTTGAGATGAAAAGTGACAGATGCCAGTGGGAAGACCTGTGCGTATCCATGGAGTTCGCAGGGACCCTGGGGACAGGACAACAGTGGCTCTCGGCCGTCCAGGCCTGGGGACGAGTCCACACTGCGTGCGCCGTCTCTGGGCCCCGTGATCTGAGGAAGGCAGCCTCTCTGGCTGTCAGCCTTGGGGTTTGCTTTTTTGAACATTCATTCATTTAACAGCACTAGGGCTGGGACCCCGGGCCTCACACACACTAGGCCAGCACTCGGCGCTGTGCTGTGCCTGCTCAGCCTCAGTCTTTGCATCTCTGAAATGGGCTCAGAGCCGGCTGGGTGGCGGGTCCCGATCACAAATGGTTTGCGCGCCGCCTGTGCCTCATTCTCCCTGGCAGGTCCCGGCGGCTCTGGCCCCCTGGCCCAGTTACAGAGCCTCCAGCGGGAGTACAAGCTGGCCGCCCTCCACGCCAAGCAGCACGGGGACAGCACAACCGCCGCCAGGCACTTCCGCGTGGCCAAGGTGTGTCCGGCCGGAGGGACAGGGCCGGGGAGAGGGCCCAGTGCTGCCAACATCGAGGCAGTCAGACCCAAGTTTGAATCCCAACTTGGTCACCCCCTAACTGTAGTGCACCTTACCTCTTGGAATCTCAGTTTACCCCTTCTGCAAAATGGGCCTAAAACTCAGAAGCAGATGGAACCAGATAACACACGGAAGCCAGGCATAGTGCCACAGGCGGATAATCCCGACGTGCAGGGAGGCTGAGGCAGGAGGCGCCAAAGATGGGCAATTTAGTAAGATCCTATCTCAAAGAATGAATGCGAAGGGCCTGGGTTCAAGTCCTGCGAAGGTGCCAGGGGAGGGGCAGTGTGGGGCTGCTGCTCTAGAGGGGTCCCCTCTCCCCCTCCCCCTCTAGAGCTTTGACGCCGTGTTGGAGGCCCTGAGCCGGGGGGAGCCTGTGGACCTGTCCCGCCTGCCCCCTCCACCTGGTGAGGACCCTGCCTGCCCCCTCCGCTGCCCCGCTGCCCAGGCCTACACCCCCCTGCAGACCAGACCAGCCGGGCAGGCCCCTCATGGCCCTGGACCTCTGTCCCCAGATCGGCTGTCCCCAGAGCCCGCGTTGTCCCAAACACCGCAGCCTCCAACTCCCACCACGGCCCTCGCCTCGCCAGGTAGGTCCCCGCAGCCCTCGGTGGGTGGACAGCCGGGGAGGACCGGACCCCCTTCGCTGCACCCAGCCCGCCCTGCCCCCTCCGGCCCAGAGGCTCCCCCGGCCCCGCGGACCCTCCTGGAGGCGCTGGAGCAGCGGATGGAGCGGTACCAGGCGGCCGCCGCGCAGGCCACAGCCAAGGGCGACCAGCGGAAGGCGCGCATGCACGCGCGCATCGTCAAGGTGCCTGGGGGGCCGGGCCGGGCCGGGGGACCTGATACCTGGCCCCAGTCACCCTGATGCCTGTGTGCCCCGCAGCAATACCAGGACGCCATCCGGGCGCACAAAGCTGGCCGGGCGGTGGACGTGGCGGAGCTGCCCGTGCCCCCAGGTAGGCCCCGCCCCTGGGACACAGGCCCCGCCCCTAGGGTTTAGGTTCCGCCTCTGGGACTCAGGCCCCGCCCCTAGGGTGCAGGCCCCGCCTTTTCACGCCTGCGCACCAGCCACTGGTCCCCTGCGGCACAGGTCTTGCCCATGGTGCAGGCTCGGTTTCGCACGCTACCCAGGCAGCAATGGTGCAGTCTTGTACCGCGTCACGGTGGAGGTGTTTACGCCAGGGAAATCAGCAGACCCTCAGAACTAGTGGGGTTTCATGTTGTTCTTCATCTTGCAACGCTGGGGGTGGAACCCAGGGCCTCAGGCCTGCTAGGCAAGCGCTCTACCCGAGCTGCCCCGCCAGCCTTCTCGCGAGATTTCATTCTGAGCCAGGGCCTCACCGAGTAGCCTGGGCTGGCCTTTCCTGCCTCGGCCTCCTCGGCCGACGGGATTACAGGTGTGCACCACCGGGCCTGGCGTGGAGGGCCGCTTCTGGGGAGTCTGCCTGCCCGCTGCCGCCTCTGCCCCTTCCTTGTTTGGTCCGCGCCTTCCCAGGCACCGGGGCTTGGCTCTGCGGGTGCCTGCCTGGCCTCTGCCAGCCCGTGGTGGGTCAGGGCCACCCCCGTCCCCCCCCAGCACGTCTCTGCTCTCAGACCCCCATGGCCCTCAGGATCAGCCCTGGCTAGGACCCTCGCAGAGGCCACCCCGGACTTGTGTGTTGAGTCCAGGCGAGGCCTGGGGCCCAGTGAGAGACGCCAAGAGGCCGCCGGGTGGTTGGGAGTAGCCCGGCACTGACTCAGGGCCGCCAGCTGGCTGGTGCCCGGGTTCTAGGCAGAGCCAGGGCCGACCCGTCTAGGAGAGGAGAGCGGAGCTGCTGGTCCTGACTGCTCCCCGCCCCGCAGGCTTCCCCCCCATCCAGGGCCTGGAGGCACCCGAGGCTGCCCAGCACAGCCTGGCAGGGGTCCTGGAGACAGCCATGAAGCTGGCCAACCAGGATGGAGAGCCAGACGACGACGAGGATGAAGCTCCTAAAAAGGTGCGAGCGGCCGGGCCTGGGCGGGAGGCGGGCAGCGCACAGGGTCTTGAGAGCCCACGCTAAGCCAGGCAGAACCAGCCGCACAGCGGCCTGTCCAGCCCGCCACCTCTGGGCTGCAGGCCCTGGGGAGTCCGTCTGCCAGGCCAGCCCATCCTGTGGCCCCGGGGAGTCAGCCAGGGTCTGAGCTGAGGGAGCCCCGGCTTCTCTCTCCCTCAGCCGCTCAGCAGCCCCGCGGCCCCCACGGCCCAGCCCAAGGCCCCGCCCACCAGGGCCCCCCAGCCTGGGGCAGGCAGAGCAGCCCCCAAGGGCACCACCACCAGAGGTGAGCGTCTCCTCCAGCCCCCGCTGCCCGCTGGCCCGGCCTGCCAGCCCGGGCAGCCCCCACAGAGGCCCTCTGCCCACAGCCCAGCAGCAGCTGGCCTTCCTGGAGGGCCGCAAGAAGCAGCTGCTGCAGGCCGCGCTGCAGGCCAAGCAGAAGAACGACATGGAGGGCGCCAAGATGCACCTGCGCCAGGCCAAGGGGCTGGAGCCCATGCTGGAGGCCTCCCGCAACGGGCTTCCCGTGGACATCGCCAAGGTGGGCCTTCTCGTGCAGCGGGACCTGGCTCGCGTGAGTCCGGCCCGGGTTGGGCTGCCGTCACAGGCAGGCTCTCCTTAGGATGCAGCCAGGCCGGGGCAGACGCGCGTGCGGCACTCGGCAGCCGGGCTCTGCAGTGGGAGGCCTTGCGGGGCCCAGCTTCCTTCGCCGTGCTGCTGTGCCCTTCCGAAGGGGTGGTCCTCGCCCACGAGACCCAAGCAGACCACTGCTGTGTCCCTTCCTACGCATGGGAAGAGCCAGGAACAAAAGTGCAGGGCACCTCCCTTTAAAGGAAATGACATCACTTCTGTTTGTGTCTCATTGGCCAGAACTAAGTCACGTGATCATACCTAGCTGCAAAGGGGCCTGGGACAATGTCCTCTATTCCTGAACTGCTAGGCAGGGAAGAGGTGGCCATGTGGGTGTCACTTAACTGATTCTACCCACAAGGCTCTGCACGTTCTGCCCTTTCACCTCCTTTCTGTCCCCTCTGCTCACCTCCTGTTTCCCCCCGGCCATATGGCTTCCTCTCTGTCCTCTGACACCATGCGTATGTCGACCACAGGGCCTTTGCACATGTCGTTTTAACCCTGAAACACTGTCTCCCAGGTGTCTGCTCATCTCACTCCCCCTTTCTTTCAGTCTCCATTCATCCTATTTTTGTGAGCCCTGTTCCAGCCTCCTGAGATCCTTCTCACTGGGCACAGTGGCACACACCTGTCATTCCAGCTTTACCCCTGCCTGCCCCCTATGTCCTCTGTCTGTGGCACTGATCACTTCCTGTTCTTTCCTGCAGCTTACTTCCGTCTTTGTTGGTTTGTTCTGTGTCACTAAGGATTGAACTCAGGGCCTCTGCACTGAGCTACAGCCCCAGTCCTTTTTAAAATTCCCTTTAGTTTGAGACTGTGTTGTCAAAATGCTCAGGCTAAACTCGATCTTGTGATCCTCCCGCCTCAGCCTCCCAGAGCGCTGGGATGACAGGTGAGGGCCACCGCTTCCTTCTTGCTGAGTTGCTTCTGCCTTCAGGCCGACGTCCGTGTCACCCTGCCAGCCTCAGTGCAGCGGCCAGCGGGCGGCTGGCCCTGTCACATTGGGGCAGCCCCAAGGGAAGGGCCAAGGCAGGGAACGGTGCCGACCCCCAGAGCTGCCTGCGGGCCCCTCCCCACCAGCCCTGTCCCCCACCAGGTGCCGCCCGCCCCCGTGAACAAGGACGACTTTGCACTGGTCCAGCGGCCCGGCCCGGGCCTGTCCCAGGAGGCCGCCCGGCGCTACGGCGAGCTCACCAAGCTGGTCCGGCAGCAGCACGAGGTGAGGCCCGGCCGCGTGGCCACTGTCCCCACCGCCCCCCGGGCCGCCCGCCGCCCGGCCTCACCGCCCGCCCCCACCCCGCAGATGTGTCTGAAACACTCGCAGCAGTTCACGCAGCTGGGCAACATCGCGGAGATCAGCAAGTGAGCGCCCCGCCCTGGGGCCCCGTGGTCACCCCTCCCAGCCTGCCCTGGCCCGGGCCTGAGCCGCCCTCCCCGCAGGTTCGAGCGGCTGGCAGAGGACTGCAGGCGCAGCATGGGCACCCTGAAGCAGGCCTTCGCCCGCGGCCTGCCCACCCCCATCGCCCGCTTTGAGCAGAGAACCTTCAGCGTCATCAAGTGAGACCCCGGTTCTTCCTGAGGCTCCCTGTGCCCGGAGGTGTCTAGACCCTGCCTCTGCTGGAAAGAGTGGGGGGGAGGGGACAGAGTGTGCAAAGGCCCTGGGGCAGGAGCGAGGCACAAGCCACAGGTCACCAGGGGCTGGGCGCAGAAGTCTGAAAGTGCAGCAGAGACGTGGCGAGGGGGAGGATGGATGTTGTTCCAGCGGCCCCATGAGCCTGAGGGACGGGCGATGCGTGTTGGTTTGGTGGTCACCAGGCCTGGCTCCTGCTAACGCGCGGGACCGGGTGGCGGTGTCTGCGTGGGGTGGGGCCCTGCAGAGGCTCCCGCACCTTCAGTCTGGGCTGGCTCCGCTTTGCTCTGCCCGTCTCTGCTGCAGCCAGACCTCTCCCACCCAGGGCCTCCCCCGGCCTCCTGGGGCAGCTCTTTGTCTTTGGCTGTTGCCCCCAGAGGGGCCCTCCTGCACCCCCCCGCCCCCACCCCCCTGGGATTCTCAGGTGGCAAAGTTCGCCCCGCTGTGCGTTCATTAGGTGTCTCTGTGCAGTGGCGGCAGCGCCCAAGCCCAGGTTTGGATCTGTCTCGTCCTGGCTGACGCTTAGTAGGATTCCAGGAATATTAGGTAGAGGGAGGTCTTCCGGCAGCCCAGCGTGGGTCATCAGAGAGGAGATGCCAAAGAAACATGGTCTAGGGCAGCTGTGGTAACACCTATGAGCCCTGCATTCAGGAAGCTGAGTCAGGAGAATCACCTCAAGTTAGAGGCCCGCCTGGGCTACAGAGTGAGTTCAAGGCCAGCAAGACCCTGCTCCTGAAAGGAAAAAAATGCAGCCCAGAGCTCTACCTGGCACTTAGTAGGACTCCAGGTGTTAAGGGAAGGGAGGTCTGTGTAGCAGCGGAGGCACTGCCCCGGGCCCAGCAGGTGACTGAGAAGGATCATTCGGGGAGGGCAGGGCGCTGGCCTGTGCGCACAGGAGCATTCCAGGGAGGTCCTGCAGTCGGTCAGTTACCAGCCAGCACACAGTAGGTTCGCAGGAAATACCGTCCCATGAAGAGAAGGTCCCAACAGCAAGACCAGTGGTCAGCGCACAGTAGGGTGCTCAGGAAATACTGCTAGAGAAGGGAGGCTCCTGCCAGGCACAGTGGTGCAGGCCTGCCACCCCCCAGACACAGGAGGCCGAGGCAGGAGGATCACAAGTTCAAGGCCAGCCTGGGTCACGGAGACCCTGTTCAAACCAAAAAGTAATAACCGCCGGGGAGGTGGCTCAGTGGTGCTGCGCCCCTGGGCACTGTCTCTGGCACTCAACAAAAGCCAGGGCGGGGGCGCTCGTAGCCCAGAGCCCTGTGGTCGGTGCCGAAGGTGTGCAGGCCGAGGAGAGGACCCAGGCGGTCAGTGGTGGCCGAGCTGGGCACGGGACTCTCCTTTGTCTGATTCTAAAGCACAGGGCAAGCCGGGCGTGGTGTCGCACGCCTTTAATCCCAGCACTCAGGAGGCTGAGGCAAGAGGATTGCTGCAAGTTCAAGACCAGCCTGGGCTACACAGTGGCTCAAGGCCAGCCTGAACTGCACAGTGAGACCCTGTCTCAGAAAGACAAAAAATTTTTTTAAAAATAAAGCACGGCACCCAGGAGGGGCGGGTGCGGGGCTGAGGTGCCTGACCCCGCCCCCGCAGGGTCTTCTCCGACCTCAGCAGCACCGACATGCTCCTCTTCATCGTGAGGGGCGTCAGCCTGCCCACGCCCCCGGGTGAGCGCGGGGCGGCCCCTGGGGGGTGGGACCCCTTCTCGCTGCGCGCAGCGCTGACCAGGCCGCCCCCGCCTGCAGGACTGTCCCCCTGCGACCTGGACGTCTTCGTGCGCTTCGACTTCCCGTACCCCAACGTGGTGCGTGGGCCGCCGAGGGGGGCGGGCCTGGCTCGGGGTACCCAGGGGGCGAGCGCTGATGCCCCCCGCCTCTGCCGGCACAGGAGGAGGCGCAGAGAGACAAGACCAGCGTGATCAAGAACACGGACTCCCCCGGTGAGCGCCGAGCGGCCGGCACAGCCCCGGGGCCGGGGGCAACGGGGGTCCAGGCCTGACCCGGTCCCCTGCCCTGTCGGCTCCCGCCCAGAGTTCAAGGAGCAGTTCAGACTGTGCATCAACCGCGGCCACCGCGGCTTCCGCAGGGCCCTGCAGACCAAGGGCATCAAGTTCGAAGTGGTGCACAAGGGGTGAGCATCCCGGGGCAGCGGGGGCGGGGTGCAGCGGGGGCGGGGCGCAGCGCGCGGACCCACCCTGACGCCCCGCGCCGCCGCCCCGCAGGGGGCTGTTCAAGACGGACCGGGTGCTGGGCGCGGCGCAGCTGAAGCTGGACGGGCTGGAGACCGCCTGCGAGGTGCGCGAGGTCCTGGAGGTGAGCGCCCGCCCCACCCCCACCCGGCTGCCGCCCCGCGCGCCCCCGCCGACCCGGCCGCTGCTGGACACCCGGTCCCCGCTGCCCGTGCAGGTCCTGGACGGCCGCCGGCCCACCGGGGGGCGGCTGGAGGTGATGGTGAGGATCCGGGAGCCGCTGACCGCGCAGCAGCTGGAGACCGTCACCGAGCGCTGGCTGGTCATCGACCCCCCGCCCGCCGCCCCCGCCGCGCACAGCGCGAGTGTGGCCAAAGCGAAGGCGCCAGCTGGACCTGCCCCTGCCGGGGAGCCGGGGAGCAGGTAGGAGGCTGGGCCCAGTGCCTCTGGGTCCCCAAGTTCCCCTGCTGGGGCAAACTGGACTCCCGAGCCCATGGGTCCCGGAGGACCTAGTTTAAACTCCTCAGCTCAATCTTTAAGATCGAGATCTAGCTGGGCATGGTGGCGTACGCCTATCATCCCAGCACTGGGGAGGCTGAGGCAGGAGGATCACTGTGAGATTGAGACCAACCTGAGCTACAAAGTGAGCTCAAGGCTAGCCTGGACTGAATAGTGAGACCCTGTCTCAAAAAGAGTAGGACCGGGGATTTAGCTCAGTGGTGTCAGTGCCTGCCTGGCAGGTGAGGGTTGTGAGTTCCATCCCCCGTACAAAAAAAAAATCTTTTGCGATCTAACCGGTGTGGATCTATCCAGCCTCTTCCTCCTTCGCCCCCTCGTGTTGGTTCTCAGCCACGTCTACTTTCCACCGTCCTCCTGGCATCTGTGTTCGGGTCCCCTGCGTACCTCGCCCCTTCCCTTGCCCCTGGCCTCTGGACCCCAGCTCGGCTGTCACCTCCTCCGGGAAGGCCTCCCAACTCAGGCCTCACAGTGGCTCGGGTGTGCAGCCAGGGCCCCCAGGCTGTGGCCTCCCTTGTTTGCCCCGCCTATCTGTACCCAGCACGTCTGCTGAGTAACGGGGTGAGGCTGGGGGAGCCCCGACTGCCCCCTCTCTCCTGCTGCCCTGCAGGTCACCCCGGCCCCTGCACAGCCTCAGTGTGCTGGCCTTCGACCAGGAGCGGTTGGAGCGGAAGGTGGGTCCCGCCCTCCAGACTCGGCATGGCGGGCCTGGGTGTCCCTGGCCCCCCGGCTGGAGTTCACACCGCCCCTGCGCCCCAGATCCTGGCCCTGAGGCAGGCGCGGCGGCCGGTGCCCGCAGAGCTGGCCCAGCAGTACCAGGACATCGTGCAGCGCAGCCAGTGGCAGAGGGCGCAGCTGGAGCAGGGCGGAACCGGCATCCGGAGGGGTAGGGGCCGGGGACCCGGGGACCGAGGGCCCAGGGGTGGCAGGGGCTGGGCCGGCTGGGCTCTGATGGTGGCCGGTGTCCCGCACAGAGTATGCTGCCCAGCTGGAGCGGCAGCTGCAGTTCTACACGGAGGCCGCCCGGCGCCTGGGCAACGACGGCAGCAGGGTGAGTGGGGTCCGGGGGGCGCAGGGTGGCAGTGGCTGCAGGGGCAGGGGCACCCCGCTGACTCCCACCCGGTCCACCCAGGAGGCCGCCAAGGAGGCGCTGTACCGGCGGAACCTGGTTGAGAGTGAGGTGAGCTGCCCGGAGCGGGGTGGTGGGTGCCACGGTGGCCCCGGCCCCCTGACCCCTTGCCCGTACCCCCAGCTCCAGCGGCTCCGAAGGTGAGGGCCCGGTGGGGCAGGCGGCCCGGACAGAGGGAGGCGCTCACGGGCCACCGAGCCCAGACAGGCGGACAATCAGCGGACAGTCGGCGCTGGACGCGGCCTCGCCAGGCCGCAGCCTCTCGCCGGGTCCTGTTTGCACACCCCTGGGTGCCCCGTGCTGCCCCCGAGCAGGCGGGCCACGGGGACGGAGCCCCGGGGCCCCCGCAAGCACTTTACCCTGTCCCCACCGGCCTTCACCCCGCAGCCCTCCTCACCCCAAAGAAGCCACCGCGGCCGGCGCGGGCGGGGCGCGGAATAAAGAGCCAGGCCACACCAGCTCAGCTCGGCCTGTTTCTCCCGCGCACTGGGGGGGCCGGGGTATGGGGTGCTGTCCGGCTGTGTACTGGGGTGGGGGTCACCCTGAGGCTGGATCCCCACGGGTCTCGGAATCCAGGCCGGTCACACCCTGGGGAGGACGCTGGCCCGGGTCCCCGCGCTGCCCAGCACCCCAGGGCCTGGGCGGAACCCGAGAAGGGCTCTGTCCCCTGGGGTGGCGCGGCCAGCTCAGGAGCCCCCTGCCCGGGGCCGTCGCGGGGCGGGGGGCGGCAGGCGGACCAGGACCTGCTCGGGATTGTCGGCGGTGTCCACCACGCGCAGGTGCGGGAGGCCCAGGAGGGCCTCGGCCGCGATGCTGGTCAGGTGCAGCCGGTTGGCCCTGTGCGGAGAGGCGGGTGAGGGGGGCAGGCCACGCCCCCGGGGCCTGTCCACGCCCCCAAGCCCGCCGCGCACCTGAGGACGAGGACGCGCAGGCGCGGTGTGCTCAGGAAGGCGTCGGGGCCCACGAGGCCGATGCGGTTCCCCGCCAGGTGCAGCTCCTCCAGGGCCTCGGGCAGGTCGGCGGGCACGAAGGACAGCTCGTTGTGGCTCAAGTCTAGCACCTGGCGGGGGCGGCAGCGAGGGGCGAGCCTGGCACCGTCGCTCCCCAAGACTCCTCCCGCTCCCCGGACCGCAGCCTACTCTTCCTGCTGCCTCGCCTTTCTCTCCCCCGACCCCACACTGGGGTTCGAGCTCAGAACCTTCATCTGGGGCCCTCCTGGTCCCCTTTTTAAAGTCTGAGAGAGGACCTTGCTAAGTCGGTCAGTTGCCCAGTCTGGGTTCAGACTTGCAAATCTCCTGCCTCAGCCTCCTGGAGTTCGGTACTGAGGTTACAGAACTGGCCCCGCCACTTCCGCTCTGGCTCTCCTTCGCGGCCCCTCCCTCCCACTGCTGCTCCCCGCCCCGCATCCCCGCCCCGGCTGCCAGGGTCCTTCCCCGCACAGGTGAAAGCGGCCTCCCCGCGGGGAGGGGCCTGCTCGCCCCGCCCCTCCGCCTGCAGCCCCGCCCCTCCGCCTGCCGCCCCGCTCGGGAGCCCTTGCTGGTTTGCGCCCTGACCCGGCTGTCCCGGGCCGCGAGGGGCGGAAGCCGTCTCCGTGCTAGCAGGGTGCCCAGCACCCCCAAGTCCTCTCTGTGCAATGGAGGCGCTGGGGCGTGGGGAGACAGCCGGGGCCGCCTGACCTGCAGGGCCTGCAGCTCGTGCCATGTGCCAGGCCCGATGTCACCGACGCGCAGTCGGTTGTGCGCCAGGCCGAGCTCCTGCAGCTGCCCCAGGCCGGCCAGTGACTCGGGCTCCAGGGTCCGCAGCTGGTTCCGCTGCAGCCGCAGGGCGCGCAGGGCCCCGGGCAGGCCCGCGGGCACCCGGCTCAGCTGGTTGCCCGCCAGGTCGAGGCTGCGCAGGGCGCGCAGGCGGCGGAAAGCCCGGTGGTGCAGGCGGGCGCTGGTCAGCCGGTTGTAGGCCAGGTTGAGCTCGGCCAGGCCCGGCGTGGAGGCCAGGTCGCGGGCGCCCAGCGCAGCCACGAGGTTGTGGGGCATCAGCAGGGCCGCGAGGCGGCGCGGCAGCCCCGGCGGCACGCGTTCCAGCCGGTTCCCGTAGAGGTGCAGGGCGTGCAGGGCCCGCAGGGGGCGCAGCGCCTTGGCTGGCAGCCCCGTGGCCCCCAGCTCATTGTGCTGCAGCAGCAGGTACTGCAGGCCCCGGGCCCCGCGCAGCCGGGCCGCCTCCACCTGCCGGATGCGGTTGCGGCCCAGGTGCAGGATGGTCAGGGTCCTGGGCAGGCCGGCGGGCACCGTGGCCAGCTGGTTGTGGGACAGGTCCAGGTACTCCAGGCTGTGCAGCTTGCTGCAGGAGAGAGGGTGGGCGTCGGGCCGGGCGCCCCGAGAGAGGGGTCCCGAGACCGAGCTCAGCTGGGGCGATGCCTGAGAGCGGGGTGGGAGGTAAACTTGGGGTGCTTGGGGCAGCTTCCAGCCTGAAGGTTCGCTGTGGGGGTAACTGCAAAAATATCCTGGGTCCAATAGAAATGCACACACAAGATGGGCGTGGTGGCACACGCCTGTAACCCTAGCACTCGGGAGGCTGAGGCAGGAGGATCATTGCAAGTTTGAGACCAGCCTGGGCTACAAAGTGAGTGCAAGGCCAGCCTGAACTGCACAGTTAGACCCTGTCTCAAAAAGACACCCCAAAAAATGCACATGCAGCAATGATAAAGAAAAGAAAAAGAACGTCGGTGCATGAGGAAGGCTGAGGCAGGAGGATCTCAATTTGACTACTGCCTGGGCAGTTTAACGATCCCATTTCAAAATAAAAACTAAAATTGTCTGAGGTTGCAGCGCAGTAGTAGCGCGCCCTCAGGTGACACGAACATTCGGGCAGGGGACGAAAACCCTGCGGGGGCCAAGCCGAGCCCGGCATGGAGCAGACACTCAGCAAACACGGCCTGCGTTGGGCGTGCAGCGGGGAAGTAGAGGTGGTGACTGCCGGGCCGTGGGCCCACCTGAAGGTGGTGGCGTCCAGGCCGCTGTCCGTCAGGCGGTTGTGCTGCAGGTACAGCTCGCGGAGCTGGGTCTGGCGGCTGAGCGCCCCTCGGGGCACCTTGGAAATGAGGTTGTTCTGCAGAAGGCAGAGGACGGTGAGGCGGAGGGGCTGGGGCAGAGGGCTGTGAGCGAAGGGGCGGCCCGGGGCGCGGCCGGCCGGCACCTGCAGGTGGAGCCGCTCCAGCGCGGCGGGCAGGCTGGGCGGCAGGTAACTGAGGCGGTTGTTGGAGAGGCTGAGGGTGGCGATGGCCTCGGAGCCGCGGAAGGCGTCGGGCGGGAGGCCGGCGTTGGCCAGCTGGTTGTTGTGCAGATACACCGACCTGAGGGCGCCGGGCTGCGGCCTGAGTGCCAGTGCGCATGCGCCTGCCTGCAGGGCTGGGGGCCCGGCTCCCGCTCCCCCTCTCCCGCCCCCAGGGCCCCGGGCGGATCTGCACCCCCGGCACTCCCCGGCACCCCCGCCCCGCAGGCTCAGCACCCCACCGGGCCCGCAGGCCCCCGAGGGCGGGAGCCGGGGCTACCTGAGCGCCGGCTTCTCCCCGAAGGTGAGCGGGAAGATCTGTGTCACCTGGTTGGCGGCCAGGTCGGCCACGCGGAGGGAGCGGGGCAGGAACTGCGGGGCCAGCGAGAGCTGCAGGCGAGGCCACGGCGACAGCGCGTCCCGTCCGGTCCGGTCCGTGCAGGCCCCACTGCCCCCGGGGCGCGCGGGGCGCGGGCTCACCTGGTTGTGGGCCACGTAGAGGTGCTGCAGCTGCCCCAGGGACTCGAAGGCCTCGTCCGGCAGGCCTGGGGGCGGGGCGGCCGCCGTGAGCCGGGGTGGGGGAGGGCGGGGGCGCCGCCTCGGCGGCCGGCTGTGGGTCCTCAGAGAGGCCGCTTCTGGGAAGCGCCGCCGCAGAGCTGCCCGGGCGGGGCGGGACGCCACACCGAGGGGACCGGGCCTCACCCTCGGAGGAGATGAGGTTGTTGTGCAGGTCCAGGGTGCGCAGGCCGCCGAGGCGGGACAGCTCGTTGTAGGGGAGCTCCCGCAGCTGGTTGTTCTGGGGGGGACAGTCACACTCTGTCCCCGACGACCCTTCACCGGCAGGGCGGACCTGAGCCCCAGGGCTGAACTCCCCGTGGGCACCCAGCCCCAGCAGCCACAGTCACCCCAAACACCCCATCCCCTGGGCTCCCGACAGCCTCAGGACTGCCAAGCATTGAAACCCAACACTGTCACTCGAGGTCAACCCCAGACAACCCCGTGTCCGGCCAGCCACAGTGGCCCACGCCTGTCATCCCAGCACTCCTGGAGGCTGAGACAGGAGGCTCTCCAGTTGGAACCCAGTCTGGGAAACTTAGCCGGTTAGCAAAACCCTGTCTCAAAATAAAAAATTTAAAAAAAAAGGGATGTAGCTCAAGGCCAAGGCTCTGGGTTCAATCCCCAGTACCACACACGAAAGAAAACAAAACAAACAGCCCTGTCTTGGAGACACTGCTTTCCCACCCGCCCCTGTAGGCGCAGTGCCAGCCGCCTGGCCTGCACCTGGGCTCTGCCCACCATTGCCCTGGGCCTCAGTTTCCCTTTTTAGGGTGCAAATACTGGCCATACAGATCTTAAACAATCAAGACCACTAAGACTTTGACCCAGCACTATAGCACCCACAATCAGCCCCAAACCCTCAACTGTCCCCCACATCCCAACAGTCACCCCCAAATACCCTATCCTCCTGACCTCAAACAGTCTCAGGACTCCACGATCTTGACCCCAAACCTCAGCCCTTCCCACCCACACGGTCCTCACCCCGACTCCCATCTCCACCTGCAGACCAACAGCAATGCCGGCTTCCCTTTCGGTCATCTGTTTTCCCTCGGGGTCTGAACCCAGGTCCCCGTCCGCAGCTCCAGCCCCAGGCCTGCCTTTGCTCTTTATTTTGGGACAGGGACTCACTGAGTTGCTGAGTGGCCCAGGCTGGGTTTGAATTTGTGATCCTCCTGCCTCAGCCTTCAGAGTGCTGGGACGGCGGGCGCGCGCTCACCGAGGGCTATCACTGCCCACAGCCGCCCCTCCCTGTCACCCCGGGGGACCCCCACCTGCAGGGAGAGGTAGCGGGCCTCCCTGGTGATATTGTCCGGGAACACGCGCAGGTCCAGCCCCGCGCAGTCCACGACGTCAGCCTGGGGGCAAGAGCAGCGCCAGGGACAGGCCCGGGGCGGGGGCTGCGAGCTCTCTCCCGGGTGGGGGAAGTCGGGGTCCCCCAGGCCGGGAACAGGCAGGGGGCCGGGCGGCAGCAGCAGCAGCAGCAGCAGCAGCAGGCTGGGCCGCTGGGGGTGGAGGAAGCTCAGTGCGTGCCAGGCAGGGCACGGGGTCTCCATGGCGACCTGAGCATCCCCCACGCGGGGGTCGCAGCCCCGGACCCTCCCACCCACCTTACCATCGCCGGCCCTGCTCCCTCGCCTTCCCGCCTGAAGCGGACCAGGCGGTCACCTCCTGCGGTCCC
>RJWM01008371.1:0-73178 GCA_004363535.1 Dasyprocta punctata | reverse complement strand
TTTTTTTTTTGCGGCACCGGGGATTGAACTCACAGCCTTGCGCCTGCCAGGGCAGGCGCTTAAGCCACTGAGCCAAACTCCTGGCCCTGATTTTTTGAGGCAGGGTCGCACTATGTAGCTCAGGCCGGCCTTGCGCTCGCGTTGTAGCCCAAGCCGGCCTCGAACTCACAACGCTCCGCCTACCTCAGCCTCCCGAGTGCTGGGATTAAAGGCGTGCGCCACCACGCCCGGCTACAAAAAGAATTCTTATAACTCAATAATAAAATTGGGCAGCCAGATGTGGAGGTACATGCATGTAATCCCAGCACTTGGGAGGCTGAGGCAGGAGGATCACTGTGAGTTTGAGGTCAGCCTGGGCTACATAGTGAGTTCAATGCAACATAGCGAGACTCTGTTTCAGAAAACCAAAACCAAAACCAAAACTAAACAATAAAATTGGGCAAATAACACAATTAGAAATGGACAAAGAAGCTGGATATGGTGGCTTATGCCTGCAGTCCCAGCCTCTCAGGAGGGTGAGGTGAGAGCATAGGAAGTTTGAGGACAGCCTGAGCAACCTAGCAAGCAAGCATGTCTGGGAAAAAAGGACAAAGCACTCGAACAGACACCTCCACCCTGCAAAAGGCCATTTGGCCAATATATCCGTGAGAAGATGCTCAACATTCTTAGTCATTAGGAAAAGGCAAATCAAAACCACAAGGAGAGCCTCAGGCATACTGGACTAGGCCTGTAACACCAGCCACTTGGGAGGCTGGGGCAGCGAGTCTGAGGCCAGCCCAGGCAATTTAGCAAGCCCTGTCTCAAAATGAAATTTAAAAGGGGGCCACGGAGGTGACCCAGTGCTAGAGCGAATGTGTAGTATTCACAAGGCCGGAGTCCACCCCAGCACTGTAAAACAGAGCAACAACGACAACAAAACCTCATGAGGACATACTACTTCATACCTGCTAGGCTATAATTAATAAAAAGAGGAAAATAACAAGTGTTGGCGAGGATGTTGAAAACTTGGGGTTCTGATGAGAGTGTAAACTGGTGCAGCTGCTAGGGAAAACAACTAGACACTTCCTAAAAAAATCAACCACGCAATTATCATGAGTCAGCTGTTCTATGCCTCAGTACGTACCCAGAAAAACTGAAAACGTGTCTACGCAAAAACTTACACATTATTCATAAAGAAAAAAATTAGAAACAACCTAAATGTCCATCAATTGATGAATAAACAAAATGCAACATTATGCAGATGAAAAAAAGGATGAAATACTGTTAGATAATACAGCTTGAAGGAACCTTTAAAACCCAGTGCCAGGCTGGAGACACAGCTCTGTGGCACAGCGCCCGCCTGGTAAGCGTGAGGTTGTAAGTTCTAATTCCTGTACCAGGAAAAAATCCAATGCTAGGTGGATATTATACGGTTCCATTTACAGTCTATGGAATGTCCAGAATAGGTAAATCTATATTGATTGCTAGTGGGTTTCTTTTTGGGGTAAGGAAGATGTCCCAAAGTTAGGCAGCAGCAATGGTTGCCCAAACCTGTGTATGTAGTAAAAAAACACTCAGTTGTACATTGTAAAAAAGTAAGTTAAAAAAAAAAAGTAAGTTTTTTTTTTTTTTTTTTGGTACCAGGGATCGAACTCACAACCTCATGCCTGCCAGGCAGGCACTTATGCCACTGAGCTAAATCCCCAGCCCTATTTTTTGAGACAGGGTCTCACTATGTAGTTCAGGCTGGCCTTGAACTCACTTTGTAACCCAGGATGGTCTTGAACTCACAACAATCCTCCTGCCTCGGCCTCCCTAGTGCTGGGATTAAAGGCGTGCACCACCACGCCCAGCATAAAAATAGTGAGTTTTATGGTATGTGAAATATATCTCAAAAAACTGTTATTTTTTAAAGAGGTGGGGAGACAAAGGACCTATCTAGTTACTGACATGGAGTAACTTTCAGGGAAACAGTGTATGTGACCTTCTGTACACAAAAGGAGGATAGGAATATGTACTGCACTTGCAAGAATTTTTTTCATGGTCACCTGGGGTTGGAATCAGTTTTCTACTTTTTAGAATTTTGAACCTTAGGAATGCATTATTTGACACTTTTTTTCTTCCTTAAAGAAGTAGTCAATTGAGTCATATGCAACTGAGAGCTCAGGAAAGCGAGGATGGAGGAGGAGTTCCACTGGGTTTGACTGTAATCACATAATCGGTGACTTCCAGGACAGAGTCAGGGTCTAGTTGGGGTAGAATCAAAGTAGCTCATAGCAGATTGAAAAGTAAATAGGAATTAGGCAATTTTTTTTGGGGGGGCCAGGAATGTTTACTTATGTGTCATGCATACACCTAGCTAGATTATTTACAAAATATTTAAAGGGTATAGAATTTGTTAATCTCTTCTGGTATTTTACATTTTATTCTTAGATCAGACAGGACTACCAGACAGATACCTACTTGGGTCTCTGAAAAAAAAAATCTTTTATTGTGTCTTGCTTTTGTATGCCCTCTGCTGACACAGACAGTGGAACCTTGTGTGACACATATTTCAGAGTCAGGGGAGATTGTTTATTTTATTACCTAGTGGAAGGCCATTGAAGAAACACTGTTGGATCTCAGTGACAGAAACTGTTCATTTCCCATGAGTGTGATTTTTTTATGTTCAGGTGCAAATCACGCAAGGCAATTTGGCTTTTGTTATGCTGTTAGGAAAATCAGCAACAGATTTATAGTTCAACCTTAACGCAGTAGGCCAATCTGGCCATCACATGTCTAAATACTAAATATATATACTTATCCTGGGACTTACCTAATACTTATAATTCTGTTTCTACTCATGTTGCTTTAAAAAAAAAAATACAAGGCTACTTTTCTATTTTAATGTACAGATCCCGGTAAATCTGTTAAAATTCAGCCCAAAACAACAAAAACCAAAAAACAACCACATCACCAACAACAATAAGCCCCGTCAGTACTGGAAAAGAGAAGGAACTTAGAAAGGCTGGTAATGTTCAAGATTCATCTATCCCGTGTTCCTGGAAACTGAATCAGGGACGTCCCACCACTGAGCTAGATTCCCAGTCCCATTTATTTATTTATTTATTTGTCTTGAGATAGGGGCTCACTATGCAGTTCAGGCTGGCCTTCAGTTCACTTTGTAGCCCAAGCTGGCCTCCAACTCACAGCAATCTTCCTGCCTCAGCCAGACCTTTTTAATATTTAGTTTTCGTTTTTTGAGACAAGGCTAGCCTCGAACTCGAGGTGATTCTTCCGTCTCACTCTCCCTAAGTAGCTTGCGCCACTGCAGTCGGCTTTGTTTTTCTATCAGACTGCCACACACAAGGACCTGGGGGTTGGGGGGAGGAACGTCTCAATAGTAGAGTGCTTGCCTAGCATGCGCAAAGCCCAGTACAAAACAAAACAAAAAAAAAGACTGAATGCAATACATGGGTTGTCAGGTTTGTGAAAATTTACACTGCACTTAAGATATGTGGAATTTTCTGTATAGTTTAGTAAAAAGCAAAGAACAAGAGAAAGAGTGAAGAATGTAAACAACAGTGCAGGTTTAGCAAAATTCATTTCTGGCCCGGATCCACCCTGGGGTCTTTAGTTTGCGATTCAGTCCGGCACGCAGACGGGTGCCAGGGCTGCGCCCTCTTCCCCTCACTGGTCATTCAGGCAAAGGAAGAACTCATCGGCAGCTTTTGTTTTTCCACTTCTCAGCCCACACACACTTGCTAAGCTGCAGGGCCTTTCTTTGTCATCTCACCGGTGAAAACCCAGGGAATCTCCGGAGTTCCAGTTCCAAAACCACTTCCCACAGCCCGACCGCGGCTCCTGCCCAGAGCACGCCCCCACTACATCCACTTTGCCTCCGGCACCGGGCCTTAGAGAGACGTGTGCGGTATTCGGTAAACGGTTCTACGTGAATGAATGAACTACCGGATCCTGCCCAAAGCGCCGTTGTCACCCAACAGAATAACCTGCACCGACAACACGAGCACGCCGAGGATAGGAAACCGCAAGCAGAGGCCCACGGTTTGCGGCAAGCTATGCGGGAAGCACCAGCCACCGGAAGTCAGTGGCGGCCTAAGGGCCGACCGCTCTGGAATCCAGGAGGACTGGGACCTCTGTGGTTGGCCCCGACGGGTCACTACCGCGGAGGAGGCACTCTCAGAACTCCCAGGACAGAGAAAGTGGGAGGCACAATTCCCTGGGCGATGCCTGATAAAGTAAGGGGGGGTCCAAAAAAAGGGGAATTTCAGGGGCTGGTTGCCAAGTAACATCTCCGCCCAATAGAAGGCCCGGCTAGGCCCAGAGATCTCCGGGATTAGCCTGGGGAGGCGGAGCCGCTTGACGGGAGAGCGCGCGCGCCTACGTGCAGGGGCGTAGCCCTCCATTCACTTGGCGCCCCAGGCTGCCGGCGCGCATGCGTCGAAGGACGCAGCCGGGAGTGAAGTACCTCGGCAAAGCACTGAGCTGCCTTTGGGCGGCTCCCGCCGGCGAGCTGGACAGCGGCGGGCGCGCGCGCGGGTAGGTGGAGGTGTGGCTTTACTAGCCCGTGGGCTTGGATTGGACACAGTAAATTGAAGGGGTGGGAACCTCCGCGGAGGCCGCTCAGCGATTGGTCAGAGACTGGAGGGAGCGTGGTCTTCGGGGGCGGGGTGGGACGGGGTGGGGGTGAGGCAGACTGGGCAGTGCGCCACGCTGAGGTGGTGTCGCCGGCCCTTGACCAAGTAAGCGGGTGGGTCTTGAAGCCCCCTTCTGCTGAGGACAGGAGGCCGGCGAGCCCCGGGACCTCTAAAGCGCTGAGGAGGCGTGGGGGCGAGGCGCCATTCGGTGAGTGTGGTCCAGAGGAAGCCCGAGTGCCCCGCCCCTCCCTTTCTTCCTGGACCGCGCTGCGCAGCGCCCTCCCCCACCTCGGACCCCGGCTTGGGCTCCGGGCTCCGACGCCCCGTGTAGGATGTCAGCTGCGTGCTTGTCGCTGTTTTTCGCCCCCTACGCGGCCTCGGTCGGTTTAGGGAATTTGGAAATTCTCTGGTCCCGCTGTCCAACCCACAGAGGGGAAACTGAGGCCCACGGGGGCGGGCCCCTCCTCATCAGCATCTCCACACAGACACCATGGCCGAGCCCTTAAAGGAGGAAGATGGCGAGGACGGCACTGGGGAGCCCCCCGGGCCGGTGAAGGCAGAACCCGCCCACACCGCTGCTTCTGTCGCTGCCAAGAACCTGGCCCTGCTCAAAGCCCGCTCCTTCGATGTGACCTTTGACGTGGGGGACGAGTACGAGATCATTGAGACCATAGGCAATGGGGCCTATGGGGTGGTGTCTTCTGCGCGCCGCCGCCTCACGGGTGAGCTTCCTGAGCCTCTCACGGATGTGGAAACTGGTTCCCAGAGGGAGTGAGAAACCTGCCTGGACTCAGCCAGGGAGGAGCTGGGCCGGGCTGTGCGTTCTGATTCAACTCAACTCTTACTGATAGGCACTTGGCCCCTTGTTAGGTACATTCTGAGGTGTGGCCATGCTATCACCTTACTTCCTCCGTAGAAAAATGGTAATCCCAGTTAGACCAGAACCAAGAACTGACCCTGAACACCAATAACGTTCTAGAGCCAGAAACTGGCAAAAGGGATTGCGGTGGGGTGGGTGATATCTGAGATGAAGAGACAATATACCGAGGAGGATGAACATAGGCATTAGAGTCAAGACTATCGCTAAGCAACTGTGCAACCTCCAGCAAGTTACTGAGCCAGGTTTATTCTCCTGTAACTGAGTTATTAGTATGTGTCACGCTTCGTTTATGGTAGCTACCCAATGCCTGGTAGCTGCCACTGTTTGTGTTTTAGCAGGATAGTGTTGAAAGGTCCTGTGGCTACACCAAGGTACCCCCTGGTATTTGCCTTTTCCCTGTTCCCCAGGCCAGCAGGTGGCCATCAAGAAAATTCCAAATGCTTTTGATGTGGTGACCAATGCAAAACGGACCCTCAGGGAGCTGAAGATCCTCAAACACTTCAAGCATGACAATATCATTGCCATCAAGGACATCCTGAAGCCCACTGTGCCCTACGGAGAGTTCAAATCTGTGTAAGGAGCAGGATGGGAGAGGGAGGTATAGTTGATTCATTTTGGAAGGCCAAGGCCATATCTCTAAGTTCTGGTAGGGCAGCTATATTTGATGTGAGGTGGACTGGGAAAATTACCACAATTCTAGGACTAGTGCTTCTTTAGGGAGATGACCAAGACAGCTGTTGTTTCTTGAAGGGTATAAGTGTTACAGTTTTGTAGAATATTGAGAATGTAGGCTGACCAACATAGGACATTCATTGTACCACTGTACTGTCCTGTTGTCATAGCAGACATCATTAATTGATCACAGAGTATTTATTTATTTATTTATTTTTTGTACAGGGGATTGAACTCACAACCTCATGCCTGCCAGGCAGGCACTTAAACCACTGAGCTAAATCCCTGGCCAGAGTATTTATTGAAAATTGTCAAGCTTTCATCATAGTCCTTTTAAACAACCACTACCACTTCCCTCGTTCTTTTCTTCCCCAAGTTGCTATACTCTAGTGCCTGGTCTCCCAGTCTTGGAGAGGCTGATTTGCCACTGTTCAGTGCTCTGCCATCTTCCCAGAAGTCTCCTGAGCAGCCACTACTAAACGAAGGCGTTGCCTCCAAGACTGTACCTGTTGGCCTGTCTTAGTGTAGTTGAACCTCATCGGAGAGAGAAATTAGGTCTAGAGGGAAAGGTACTCTGTCAAATTCACAGAAAGAATGTAAAGGATCTAGAACTGGTACTCTTCTTCCATACCATGCCCTCAGTCCTTTGAGGTCCCAGGGTAATGCCATCACCCATCTAGAGTGAGGAGTGAGTGCTAAGGATGGGACCTGTGCCTATAATGCGGTTAGTTCAATTCATGCCTCTCCTTTCCAGCTACGTGGTCTTGGACCTGATGGAGAGCGACCTGCACCAGATCATCCACTCCTCGCAGCCGCTCACACTGGAACATGTGCGTTACTTCCTGTATCAGCTGCTGCGGGGCCTCAAATACATGCACTCAGCTCAGGTCATCCACCGTGACCTCAAGCCCTCCAACCTGTTGGTGAATGAGAACTGTGAGCTCAAGATCGGTGACTTTGGTATGGCCCGCGGCCTGTGTACCTCCCCCGCTGAGCACCAGTACTTCATGACTGAATACGTGGCCACTCGCTGGTACCGTGCCCCGGAGCTGATGCTCTCCCTGCATGAGTACACGCAGGCGATTGACCTCTGGTCTGTGGGCTGCATCTTCGGTGAAATGCTGGCCCGGCGCCAGCTCTTCCCGGGTAAAAACTATGTGCATCAGTTACAGCTGATCATGATGGTGCTGGGTACCCCGTCACCAGCTGTCATTCAGGCTGTGGGGGCTGAAAGGGTACGGGCCTATATCCAGAGCTTGCCGCCACGCCAGCCTGTTCCCTGGGAGACCGTGTACCCAGGTGCTGACCGCCAGGCCCTCTCACTGCTGGGCCGCATGCTGCGATTTGAACCCAGTGCCCGCATCTCAGCAGCTGCTGCCCTTCGTCATCCTTTCCTGGCCAAGTATCATGACCCTGACGATGAGCCTGATTGTGCCCCACCCTTCGACTTTGCCTTTGACCGTGAAGCCCTCACCCGAGAGCGTATTAAGGAGGCCATTGTGGCTGAGATTGAGGACTTCCATGCCCGACGCGAGGGCATCCGCCAACAGATCCGCTTCCAGCCTTCCCTGCAGCCTGTGGCTAGTGAGCCTGGCTGTCCAGATGTTGAGATGCCCAGTCCCTGGGCTCCCAGTGGGGACTGTGCCATGGAGTCACCCCCACCAGTCCCCCCACCGTGTGCAGGTCCTGTCCCTGATACCGTCGATCTGACTCTCCAGCCACCTCCGCCCGCCAGTGAGCCTGCCCCACCAAAGAGAGAGGGCGCCATCTCAGACAACACCAAGGCAGCTCTCAAAGCCACCCTACTGAAGTCCCTGCGGAGCCGACTCCGAGGTGCCTTGGTGCAGCAGCTGGCAGGGGGTTGGGGTGTTAGAGGGGCCCTCTGGCTCAGACAAGGCCGCGGCCTCTTACCTTTCTCCTGCCTGACATCCTGCAGATGGCCCCAGCGTACCTCTGGAGGCTCCTGAGCCTCGGAAACCAGTGACAGCCCAGGAGCGCCAACGCGAGCGAGAGGAGAAGCGTCGGAGGCGACAAGAGCGAGCCAAAGAGCGGGAGAAGCGGCGACAAGAGCGGGAACGCAAGGAGCGGGGAGCGGGGACCTTGGGGGGCCCCTCCACGGATCCCCTGGCTGGACTGGTGCTTAGTGACAATGACCGAAGCCTGCTAGAGCGCTGGACTCGAATGGCCCGGCCCTCTGTCCCCCCTACAGCTCCAGCCCCAGCCCCGGCACCATCCCCAGCCCAGCCTACCAGTCCTTCCACGGGCCCTGTAGCCCAGCCCACTGGTCCCCCATCACAACTTGCGAGCTCCACCCCTGCTCCTGCACCCCAGCCTGCTTGCTCACCCGCTGCTCTCCACCCTGCTGGCCCTCCTGGCCCCATCTCTGTCCCTGCATCACTCGAGACTGCCCCCTCCACTAGCCTTCTGGCCCCCCCGTCGCTCATGCCAGCCTCTGGGTTGCCTGGCCCCAGCACCGCAGTTCTGCCTTACTTCCCCTCTGGCCCACCCCCTCCCGACCCTGGGGCTCTTCCTCAGCCTTCCACATCAGAGTCACCTGATGTCAACCTAGTGACCCAGCAGTTGTCTAAGTCACAGGTAAGAGGAGAGACCCAGACTATGGGGACCCCTAGATCTGGGCTCATAGGTTTGGGAAGCTGTCATTCTATGAAAATTAAGCAGCAGATGAGGCTTTCTCTCTGAACTTACCCCTTTGCTCATAAAGCACAAAAGCAGTGAAGTTGTTGAAGACAGGTGATAGACTGGGAAGTACCTGGCCCAGGGATGGTGATCACCGAGCCTGGGGCTGGCCCACAGGGATAGCTGGCGGAGTGGTCGGCATCAGGGCAGGGGTACACTTGTAACCTACCATCGTCCCCTACAGGTGGAAGATCCCCTGCCCCCCGTGTTCTCAGGCACACCAAAGGGCAGTGGGGCTGGCTATGGTGTTGGCTTTGACCTGGAAGAATTTTTAAACCAGTCTTTCGACATGGGCGTGGCTGACGGCTCGCAGGATGGGTAAGACAGCTGGCCTGGGCTCTTGGAGTGGGACCGTGGGGAAGGGTTCCCGGTGCAGAAAGGCTCGCTGGTGGGACGGCTGCCAAGCTGGCCTAGGCTAACGGCATCCCTCCCTCCCCCATCCCCGATTCCCTTTTCCTGCAGCCAGGCGGACTCTGCCTCACTCTCAGCCTCCCTACTTGCTGATTGGCTTGAGGGCCATGGCATGAACCCCGCCGACATCGAGTCGCTGCAGCGTGAGATCCAGATGGACTCCCCAATGCTGCTGTCTGACCTGCCTGACCTCCAGGAGCCCTGAGGGCCACAGCCAGTGCCTTGCTGCCAGGGCAGACCCAGCTCCAGGTCCACGGGAGCATCCCTGGGCCAAGGGGAGGCTCAGCTTGGATTGTTCTGCAGGTTCATCTCAGACCCACCCTTCAGCCTTAAGCAGCCACCTGAGCCACTGCCGAGCCGTGACAGGATTGGGAGCCCCCGACTCCCTCTGAACAATCCTTTTCAGTATTGTATTTTTATTATTATTGTAATATTATTATGCAGACTTTTTGCCATTAAAATGAAGCCTGTGAAACACAAGGTTCCCTTTAATGCCTGACTCCAGGTGTCATTTTCAGAGTTGGTGGTGGGCAGGTCACCATAAGTAGGGGTACAAGGAGGAGCCAAGTCCCCACATTTGGGGGCCAAGCAAATGGTTGTGTGCACAAAGCCAGTTCATTCAGGTTCCGGAGGTTTATTGAGACTTCCTCTCCCCCCGCACTCCCAGCCCTGCAGCTTGTTCTGGGCCCCTCACATGGCCAAAGCTCAATCCTTGGGGGAGGTGGGGGGCCTCTTTCCCGTGCCTACCTTGCCTGTAGCTGTTGGGGTGTCTGGCAGTAGCTGTGGTGAATACAGTTTTGGCAAGAGCTTTGGGGGGCTCGGATAGGCAGGCGGAGGATGTGGAGTGTGGTGGTGAGGTTGGGGCTCAGTGTCCACAGTGCTCACTGTAGGGAGCAAGTTGGTGGAAAGAGGATGAGGACGGGAGGTGCTCTGAGCATGGACAGAGGGAGTGCTGGGGTGCAGCGGCCGCCCAGGTGGCCTGGAGTCCGCTGTGGGTGCGAGTGAGATTGCATTGCTCAGTCCAGGGTGGCCCAGACAGAGTGCTCCACAGTGAGGAAGCTGCCGGAGGTGGGACCCAAAAGCCCATGCCTGGAGGGGGCTCCTGGCCCTCAGCTGCTTGGACGGGGTAGAGGCAACTCTGAGCCCAGGACGCCCGGCCAGGGCCAGGCGTGGGGAGCTGCTGGCACAGTCGTCTCAGGTGGGGGGAGCGGGCCTGGCTCAGGAGTGGTTAACCTTGTGAGGGACAGGTCAGCCAGGGCTGAGAGTTGCGAGGCTGCCTGTGAAGCTGGGCTGCAGGGGCAGGAGAAGCGTCCTACTGGGCCTAGAGGGCAGGGGTGCTCATAGAGATGCAGGGAGGCCCGGGGAGGTGGCCGTGGACAGGCCGGCCCCTCAGGCCCGGCGAATCTTCATCTCCGTGCGCTTGAGGGAGTAGTAGAAGCCCTTCCACTGGGCCCAATTGATGCCGTTGGCGTAGGAGAGGTGGGAGCCACCCAGGTAGAAGCCATTTAGGTTGGCGAAGTGGCAGCTGCGGAACCAGAAGGCTCCCGAGGAGAGGGCCGCGCAGTTCTGCATGAAGAGGTCCTGGTCCCGGTCGAAGGTGGAGAACTTCTGCCCGCTGTGGTAGGACAAGGAGTCACCTGGCGGGGGAGGGAGGGAGCGTGGGGTGCTGTGCTGGGGGGGAGAGGGCGATGGGCAGTGACAGGTGACACCGTGAGGGAGACGGTGCAGCGTCCTGGGGGGCAGGGGCACCCCGCCTGAGCCAGCTGTCTGTGGGATAGATAGGCTCTGCAGTGAGGATAAACAGCTGCTCCTGCACAGGGCTGCCTGGCGCAGGGCCAGGGCAGCTGCTCGCGGGGCCCAGGCGGGAGCTGGCCGGGGATGGTGGGGATCCAGCTGAGGCTCCGCCAAGGCCGGGAGGGATGAAGGAGGGACCTCGGGGGTCACAGGCCACCAGGCAAAGCCAGCCGTGCCTTTCCCCCGCAGCCCTGCTAAAGCTGGCAGGAGGGGATACCTGCCCCGCCGTCCTCGAAGCCTGCCACGTAGAGTGTGTAGCCATCCTCCTCTGCGCTGATCGCATTGGGGGAGATGGAGAAGTCCGCATACTTGGCATATGCTGTGTTGTTCTCAAAGTCCTCCAGGTCCACTCGCAGCTCGTATTTTTGCTTCAGTGTCAGGAGGTCCATGTTCTGCAGCCCTGGAGGTGCAGGGAGCTGGTCAGCAGGGCCCTGGCCGTGAGGTGGGCCCCAGCCCTGCTGGCCCCTGCCTTACCCAGCCAGTATTCGCCATCCGCACGGCCGAAGCCCAGCTTGTAGTCGTTCCAGCCCCGGAAGAAACTCACTGAGCCATTGAATCTCTTCTGGAAGACCTGGAGTAGCCAGAACAGGGAACTGTTTGGCCAAGGGCTCAGTGGGTATGGGCCCCACCCCACTTGACCCACCTAAGCACGACCCTTTTCTTGCTAAGGCCGGCTTGTTAAAGTGAGTGAGAGTTGGGGATATTGCTAAAAGAAAGTGCACCCTACTGCCAGACCTCTCATCGAGCAGCTACTGTGTGCACCCTCCGGAGCTCTTCACCAGCTCGCACTAAGAGGCAGGCAAGGAGAGAGGTGAAGGAGGGGCCGGGGATGTGTTCAGGGCGAGAGTGCTTGCCTATTGTGCATGAGGCCCTGGGGTCCATCCCTGAAGCACAAAACAGCTCAAATACAGAGCGGCTGAGTGTGAATCCTGGTACTGGCTGTGTGACTGCAGGCAAGTTACTTTGGAGTCATACAGTAACCTACATTAAGTACTTAGAATTACTAAGAAAGTGGCTTGGGTATAATCACACCCATTTTATTTCATTTTATTGTGTCATCACGCTCGTTTTAAACTGAGAAGCTGTGGTTCTTGGGGGTGAAGCCCAGGGTCACACAGATAGGCGCAAACCCGAGCTGGCCTCTCCTCCCACTCACCGTCCACCTGCCTCCCTCCGTGGTCATGTCACAGAAAACAGGCACCGGCACGCTGGGGCCCGAGGGGTAGATGAGGTACACGCCGTCAGCCTGGTAGCCCTGGGCATAGATGTCATCGCAGTCCAGGGGCTGCTGAAGGCAAGACTTCTCTAGAGCTGCGGGAAGGAGCGTGGGGACAGTCAGGAGAGGGGGACTAAAACACCCTAGTTTGCCTCAACCCCGGGGTTAGGGGACTCATGAGAAAGTGTGAGGCTTCTCTGAGGCGGACTACTCAGAGACCCTTTCAACACCTGCCACACTCCGTGGCCCCTACATCCCCTTAGCCAGATCTCTCGGCCCGCAGTCTGTCGGTCAGGCCTGTCTGTGAATGTGGGGCTCCTTACCGTCTCCCCGGATCCCGGTGGCCTGAGGGGTACAGAGAGGCACAGAGAGAAGCAGCAGCAGCAGCGGCAGGGCCAGGAAGGCCTGGGGACAGGAAATGGTCAGTGACCCCCCGCCCTGGCCTGTTCTCTCTGCATTGGCTCCATCGTATATACGCTGCCCTGCCTGAAACCCTTTTGTGTTCTTTGGCCCCTCCTCTCACTCCCTAGCCACCCCACTTTCCTGGACAAAGCCCAACACCCTTGGAGCTCTAGTCTCAAGAGAACACCTATGCTTTCAGATTCCCCCTACAGGCAAGTGGCTTCTCCACAAGCGGTCTTAACTTCCGAGGCCGGGAGCTCCCCACCGCGGACCCCGTACCTTCATGCTGTCGGTTCGCCTCAGAGCGGCTGGTTGTCTGAGGCCCCAGACTGCAGCCGCCCAAAGTTATGTGCTGGGCCCCTGGCCAGCCGCCTCAGCCCCGCCCTCCATGGGGCTGCAGAACCCCCCTCTCCACACACGACCAGCATCAGCTTACACTATCAGGGGCCAGGGGACCACCTGGGTCTCATTAGGCCTGTCGTGCTACAGGCCGCATGTTAACTCCCTGCTGGCCCTGAGTGCTCCCTGGATCTCACTCTGCCATCTGCCCTGCTGGGCTTGTGGGCCCCTGGCACCCCCAGCTGGCCCCAGCCTACCTCTGCTTCCTGACAGCCTCCCTGCAGATGTCTGTTTATTCTCTCCCTCCTGGTCCGGCCTGTGCTTCATCAGCCTGGGGGAGGGCTGCGAGGACAGACTGGGGGGTAGGTGCGCCTGGGTTCTAGGGAGTGGGACCACTGTGGGGATGGAGGGCTGGGGGCAGCTTCAGCGCTCCTGCTGTGGGAGCCTGCCTGGGCTGGTGGTGGGGGACAGGGGCAGCAGGGGCCAGGCCGTCTCCTGGCAGGCCTAGGACATTTCTGAGCCATGAGCACAGAGCTGCAGGCGGCCAACTGCTCTGTCTGTCCCAGCTCACGCCAGGGCCCCTCTCCAAGCGCCCCCCCAGGCACACCTCCTTTCCCCTCCCACAGTTCCCTGGCCCATCTGGGCCACTTTTGTTTCTCCTCGCCACACCCTCTTCCTTCTTCCAAGCCCCTTGCTTTGGCCCCTACCTCCTCCGCCTCTGCACCAGGGCCCCCGTGACAGGTTTCCCGGTCCCTCAGCACTGAGAGGCCACCCCTTCCTTTCGTGCCCTTCAAGCCTGAGACCCTGCTTCCCTGTCATCCTTGTCACCCACCTCCTCCACTCAGCAGAGCTGCTTGTGGCTCCAGCCCCTTCACTGATATCCTTGCTTTTGCCTGTTCCCTCTCTTTTGTCCTCCACACCAGAAGAGCCTGCTAGAGCTGCGTCCTAGATTGCTCCAGTGATGTCCCCTGCTTAAGCCGGCAGTGGCTCCCTGTTGCCTCTGAGCTGAGGTTAAAATTTGCAGCTTGGACTTGAATTTCAAGCCTGACTCCAGCCTACCCTCAGGACCTTGCCCATACTGCTTGAGACTCAGACTGCAGTCTGGCCACTCCAGACCTCTCACCGTCAGCCCCTGTGTCTTTGCTTGCGCTCTTTCCTGTGATGACCGCTTGTCTATCTCTTCTTGGTCATGGATGCCAATGGGCAGGATCTGTGCTGCTCATTTCTTCAAGCCCAGCACTGTCACAGAGTAGGCTCAAGGCACACTTTTCCTCAGAACAAGTATCTCCCGAGCAACTGTATGTGATTTACTCTATGCCGGTTGTAGTATCTGCCCCATTTAAGTGGCAACAGGCTTTGAACAGTGAATTGTTAGGAAAGCACACTAGTCGAATGCATGAACATCCGAAGTATTCAGGGTGCAGTGATACAGCAGGGGCAGGTTGGTCCCGTGTTCCCTCCTGAATTACTAGGTAAGCCCTTTGGAAGAGCTCAGTCGCCTTCCTTGATTTGGTTCTATAGTTGCTCATAAGAGTTATGGTACTTGTGTTCATTGCTGTGTCTTATCTTTGGGTTCTAGTACCAGATTGCTTGCATTCAAATTCAGGTTCTGCTACCTGTTGGCTGGGTGACCTCAGACAAATTCTTAGTCCAGTGATGGTAAACCTTTTAGATTCAATGATACAAACAGCCCTCTGCGGCCCGTGTGCCACAGGCCACCACCACAGCCCTTGTCTCTTTGTGCCTTGATTTCTTCCTCTATAAAATAAGGATAGTAATAATATCTACTTCACAAGGGTGTAGTAAGGATTAAATAAAGCATATCCAGTGCCAAGAGCAATGCCCACAGTTACTTATCAAAAGGAAAAATTTGCTGGGCATAGTGGCGCTTGCCTGTAATCCCAGCCCTCAGGAGGCTGAAGCAGGAGGATTGTTACAAGCTCAAGGCCAGCCTGGGCTAAATAGTGAGTTCAAGGCCAGTCTGAATTACTAGTGAAACCCTGTCTCCAAAAACAAAAAACAAGGAAAAAAATCTTAAATTAATTAATCTCAGCAGAGTTTATTTGAGCAATTAGAAACAAAACAGAACAAAGTAATACAAAACAATGATTTGTGAATTGTTCAGTCCCCAGAACCAAAGGAGACTCAGAGAATTCCCACCAATAGCATGACCTAACAGCATTTATAGGAAACAGAAGTGTAGTGTACAGACAACTTAATTGGTTACAGCTTAATTGGCTAATTGGTTCCAGAGCCTCTTGTAATTAACTAAAGCTCAGATACTGTGGTTAAAACCCATATTGGTTTGGTTTGCTAGTCTTAGTGCAGGAGCTTAGTCCAAATCAATGGATTCCCACACATTTCATTTAACATACTGTAGTAATTACTTAGCAAAGATTAATCAACACCACTGTCATCGTAAACAAGCCTGTTCTCATGTGAATGAGTTGTCTTCCGCAACATGATTTTTACCCTTGTCTGTAGAGGCGATAGTTGGCTGCTCCTCAATACTCACCCTTGGTCCTGAGTACTGAGATCTTGATTTTTATCCGGCTCATTGCCCAGCCTCCCTTGTGGCTATGTGAGATCATATGTTCGAATTTTGGTCAGTAAGATGCAAACAAGTGTTACAAAAGCAAGTGGTTAGTCCTTCTTTGTCTTTCTCTCTGTTCTACTGGATGTGATGGCTGGAGTTCTGGCTGCCATCTTGGACTGTGGAGACGAGGCCACGTCGGGTGTGGCTGCGGGGGAACAGGGAGACTCTGGGCTCTTGGCTTCGTAGAATGGGTCCAAGGCCAGCCCTAGGCCCTTCTCTAGGCCTCCTTTATGTGGAAGACAAAGAAACTGCTATCGAGTTTAAGTCCTTTTTTTCTGTAACACAGATGAATTTAATCCTAATCTCCTCTTTCAGCAAGTCCCGGCTAATTTTAGCACAAGGCTACAAAAGGGAAAATAATGAAAAAAAAAATCAGTCATCAAAACAAAAATGTATTCAAAGCCAACTATGAGAAACTTTCGGAGAACATGATGAAAAACAAATATAAAAACAAAAAAGAGAACAACAACAACAACAACAAAAAAAACAAGAGTATTAAGCTGTGAGGTATCATGTTTTGCCTTACTGTTGAAAGTTTTTAATGATTCTGTGTGTATATGCCCGATGAAGCAGGCACTATGTGTTAGCTGAAAGTGGTTACTTTAACTCTTTGGGGGAGGACATTTGGCAGTTGGTAATTCTTCTTTGAAGAGATTGTCTAAAGGAAGTATTCAGGCATATTGAAAATGTTACACGCACAGTGAGTAGACACTTCTTGTTGCCTGCCCAGCATGAAAACTTGCTCTCAGCTGGGTGTGGTGGCGCACGCCTTTAATCCCAGCACTCGGGAGACTGAGGCAGAAGGATCCTTGTGAGTTGAGACTAGTCTGGGTTACAAAGTGAGTTCAAGGCCAGCCTGAACTGCGTAGTGAGACCCTGTCTCAAAAAGTAGGGCTGGGAATTTAGCTCAGTGGCCTAAGCGCCTGCCTGGCATGCATGAGGTTGTGAGTTCGATCCCCGGTACCAAAAGAAAGAAAGAAAGAAAGAAAGAAAGAAAGAAAGAAAGAAAGAAAGAAAGAAAGCCTACTCTCATGTTTGAGGGCTCACTTCCCCAGGTGTCCTCACAGTTCCATGGGTGGCATACAACCTCTGTGTAGCCAAAGAAGTGCACTTTCCTGGGCTTCATTTGGGGAGCTAATGGTTTTAGAAGGAGGAGTCAGAAGAACCCATTCTTGGGTGTTGATGATTCCAGTGGTGTCTTGATCCTAGGGTCTCTGGCTGGTTTCTTTGGAAATGTGGTGCTAAGCAACCCTGGGTCAGGCTTAGACTGCAGAGCCCTGACCTGGTTGTTTTCAGGCAGGATCTTTCTGGATTGTTCAGGGGAGCCTCGAACTTCTGATTCACCTGCCTCAGCCTCCCAAGTAGCTGGGATTCTAGGCATGCACCACTGGACCTGGTATCTACTTTTTTTTTTTTTTTTTTGGTGAAAGATCCCGACTCACACGAATGCATTTTGTTTATTTACTTATTTGTGCTGGGGATTGAACCCAGGGCCTCACGCATGCTAAGCACATGTTCTACCACTATTTTTGTATCAGAATTTATATCAGGTTTAAATCAAGATTCTTTCATTGCCAGCAATAGACACTGAGTGATTTTGCTGGGAGACTTTCCCGGGCGTCCGAACTGGGGCTGGGTAGGAGTCGAGGCTGCTCTGTGGCCCTTGGAATCAGACCCTCAGTGGTGGAACAGACTCGGCGGGTGACATTTCTCCAGCAGACCTGTGACTTTGTCGGATTCCAGGAGGAAGAGCACGCGTTCCCTTAGCTTTTGTTTGCCTCCTCCGCTTTCTCCATCCCACTCCCTGCCCTGGGAGGCTGGCCTCACCCCTTGGCTTCCGCCTGCATGCCGTCAGGGAGGCTCTGCAGCTGAATTTGAAGGGATGGAGGAGAGTAAAGTTGGGGTATTCTTTCCCTTCCTTGTTTGGTCCCACCAGCTAGCCTGTTCCTCTGCAAGGGGTCTCAGGTCCTGGTGAGTGGCCTCCTGGTCCCAGGGAACTAAGCCGAGTGTACCGCAGAGTGTGGTGCCGCCCTGACCCTAAGTCTGGCTGCAAGGAGTTCCGGGGTTCCACTGTACCGAAAATTCTTTTTCTCTTCCCCCACAGTCTATGTTTTCACTATGTAGCCCAGGGTGGCCTTGAACTCACAGTAATCTGAGCCTCAGCCTCCCAAGTGCTGGGGTTACAAGTGTGCGCCACCACACCTGCCCCACTTTGGTTTCTTTAAAAAATGCAGTGGCATATGGAATGGAAACTCTTTGTTGTCTCCGACAACAGCTAAGTACTAAAGGGCATAATCTGTCTGCTGGTGCGGGCGGTTCTCGGTAGATCTTGCTGACAGGTGACCGAACCCTCCTCGGATTATCAGCCTACCTGCATCCTGAGTAGAAAAGGCCGAGGAGGGGCATTTCTGAAGGGAATTCATCCCAGCAGAGAGCGCTTGGGGAGGGGAGAGGCTGCATGCCTGATGCGGGCCACGCAAAGAGGCTCCCAGAAAGATGGGGTCACCTGCCGGAAGGAGAGACTTTGGCTGAGCTGCCAAAATCCAGGGCCCCTCCTGGAGGCAGCCACTGAGGCACAGTGAGAAGCGGGAGACAGCGGCGTGGACACTGGCGGCCTGAAGAGGGAGAGCAAGACGGGAGGGGGCGGGGCCTGCTTCATCTTTGTTGGGCAGGACAGGGATGTGGCACCCCTTGGCGCCCAGTGAGTGCTGTGGAATATCAGGCCAGGCTGGCTTGTAACTTCATTTTACCTTAATTACCTCTTTACAGGCGCTTTATCTCCACATGTGCTGCCAGATCTGGGCATGGCCTAGAGCAGAGGCAGCTCAGACTCAGGGAATGTACTGAAAGCCAAACTAAGGTGTTGGAATTTGATCTTGAAGGCCTTTGAGGTTAGGGTATGTTGAGATATATAATTTAGTGCTTGATTTTACTTTGAGATGTGGATGTTGCAAACTGGGGAGAAAACATACAGATGAAAGGTTTTTAAAGTAAATAATCAAATAAAGATGTGCACATGGTTGGGAAAAAGGCACTCAAATGCCCTTGTTGAAAACCAGTAGTTCCCAACCTTGGTGTTTGGTGAGTACCTTGAGCTCCACCAGCTGACCCAGACTATTAAAAAGTGGGAAGTGAGCCGGGCGTGGTGGCGCACGCCTTTAATCCCAGCACTTGGGAGGCTGAGGTAGGAGGAGCATTGTGAGTTCGAGGCCGGCTTGGGCTACAACGTGAGCACAAGGCCGACCTGAGCTATATAGTGCGACCCTGCCTCAAAAAACCAGGGCTGGGAGTTTGGCTCAGTGGCTTAAGCGCCTGTCCTGGCAGGCGGGAGGTTGTGAGTTCAGTCCCCGGTGCCACAAAAACATAAATAAAATAAATAAATAAGTGAAAAAGTGGGAAGAGGCATCGAATCCCTTCTAACTTCCTACAGATGAGAGAAGGGAAACCCAGGGAGAGTGCCCTCCACCACAGAAATTCTGGGTTTTGGGTTTGGTCTTGTGTATTTCATTGTCCTGGCACTTAGTAGAAGCCTGCGCCTCTTGGTTCTCAGAAAAATTCTTCTCCATTACTTCTTCTTTGGTTGTTTTTTCCCCTTCATTTTCTCTTTCTGATACTTTTATTAGCTTGACATTGCATGTCCTGAATTACCCTTAATTTTTATTTTTATTTTTTCTTTTTTGAGGCAGGCTTTCACTGTATGGTTCAGGCTGGCCTTGAACTCACTTTGTAGCCCAAGCTGGCCTCAAACTTGTGGTGATTCTCCTGCCACAGCCTCCCGAGTGCTGGAATTATAGGCATGTGCCACCGCATCTGGCTTTAATTTTTTTCTATGACATTTTCCATCTCTTTGTTTTAATTCTTATTTCAGAAGCACTTTCTTAATGTCCAGTACTTCTACTAACTTAAAAATTAGACATCATATTGTTTTTACTTTCCAATTAATCTTTTCAAAAGATTTTTGTGGGGGGACCAGGGATTTAGCTCAGTGGCTCAGTGCCTGACTGGCAAGCGTGAGGTCTTGAGTTTGATTCTTGGCACCCCGCCCAAAAAACAGTTTTTTGGGGGCTATATTTTACACTGGAGCACAGTTGCTAGATTGTATGGTGAGAGTATGTTTAGTTTTGTGAGAAACTGCCAAAATGTCCTCCGAAGTGGGTGTACCACTCTGCACTTCCAACGAGAAATGAACGGGATTTCCTCTTGTTCTACATCTTTGCCAGTATCTGATATCATTATTTTTCATTTCAGTCGCTCTCATGGGCATGGAGTGGCATCTCGTCGTTATTTTAATCTGAATTTCCTAGTGTCCATGATGCTGAACATCTTCTCATGTGTTTGCTTCTGCATATCTCCAGAGAAATATCTCTTCATGTCTTTTGCCTGTATTCTAATTGACTCAATTGTTTTTTTATTGCTGGAGTCTTGAGAAATCTTTAAAGATTCTAGGTATTAGTATTTTGTCAGATAAGTGGTTTGCAAATATTTTCTCCTACTCTGTGGCTAGTCTATTCCTCTGCATAGCAGGGTTAGTCTTTCATAAATATTTTCGAATTTTAATTAAATCTAATTTTCAAATTTTTCCTTTTTCAGATTATGTTTCTGGTGTCATGTCTAATAAGTTTTTGCCTGGTCCTGAGTTCTGAAAATTTTCTATTTTTTCTAAAAGTCCTGTAATTTTATATATTATATTTAGATTAGGGATACATTTTGAATTAATTTTTGTATCAGGTGGGAGGCCCATGCTATTATTTTTGTAGATTCTTTGAATTTTTTACATAGACAGTTACGTCATTTGCAAACAGGGACGCGTTTATTTTATTCTTTGCGTGTGTGTTTTAGTTCCTTCTCTTGCCCTATTGCACTGGCCAGCACTTTTGATGTATCTTTTTGTGTGTGCGTGTGCTGGGAATCAGACTCAGGACTTTGCGCTTGCCAGGCATGCACTGTGCCACTGAGCTACATTCCTGGCCTGACAGTACTTTTGATACACTGATTGTTTCTTCTGTTCCCTCCATTCTGCTGTTGAGCCCATCTATGGAAAATCTTACTTTGTTTATTATACTTTTCTTTTTTTTTCTTTTTTTGGTAGTGGGGATCAAACTCACAACCTCACGCCTGCCAGGCAGGCACTTACGCTTCTGAGCTAAATCCCCGGCCCTATTTTGTGAGACAGGGTCTCACTGTGCAGTTCAGGCTGGCCTTGAACTCACTTTGTAGCCCAGGCTGGTCTCGAACTCACAAGGATCCTCCAGTCTCAGCCTCCCAAGTGCTGGGATTACAGGAGTGCACCACCACGCCCAGCTTGTTTATTATACTTTTCTAAAATTTCCATTTGATTTTTCTTTATAGCTTTATAGCTTTTGGCTTTGTACCAAGGTTTTCTATATTTTCATTTGCTTTAAGTGTGTTTACAGTTCATCATGGCTGCTTTAAAATCTTTATCAGATGGTTCTAACATCTCTGTCATCTTAGTGTTGGCATCTATTGATTGTCCTTTGTCATTCAATTTGAAGTCTTCCTGGTTCTTGGTGTAATGAGTGCTTTTTGATCGAAACCTGGGCATTTTATGTCATGTTGGAACACACTGAGTTTTTGCTTACTCCTGTTTTTGTTGTTGTTGACAGGGTCTCAGTATGTAGTTACTCTGGCCTTGCACTCACTATGTAGCCCAGGCTGGCCTTGAAACTGTGACAATCCTCTTGCTTCAGCCTCCTGAGTGCTGGGATTATAGGCATGCGCCACCACACCTGGTTTAATTGTGGTTTCCTCTGACACTCTGGCAGGGGAAGAGGGTGGTGCTGCCTTGGTACTGCCAGCTGAAGGTAGAAATCCAGGTGGCCTATCCTGCTTCCTCTGACATCCAATGGGAGGTTCCCTATTTCCTTCTGTTGGCTAGGCTGTGAGTTTCAGCTCTCCACAGTTTCCACTAATACTGTTGTTTGAGGAGAGCATTTGTTATTACTAGTGTGCATGTCCCAGTTGGCTTCTTCTGATACCACCCAGCTAGGAATACTGGGACCCCTTGTTCCTGCCTGGTGAGGCAAAGGTCTGGGCTCCCCACTCAGTCGCTGTAGCGTGACTGGGGTGGGGCTGCAGCTGTCCTTCTGGCATTTGACTGGGATAGGATGCTTATTGCCAAAGGCTTTTCTGCTTGCCAGGCCACCCCTTCGCTTGTCTTTTGGATACTGAGAGCAGCTTTCTGGGGGTTTCCATCTGTGCTCATTGGCATACCCAGGTTGCCAGCTTCTCTCGGAGCTGGTCTGGGGTGAGATAAATAGGAAGCCCAGAGAAGCTGAGTTCTTGGGTCCTGATGTCCCTGACTCATCTCTCTTCTTCTTTTTACTTCTTAGTGTCTTTTTATGTTTGTCTTATACATGATATCGAGGTTTTTTAGTTGTACTTAGCACAAGGAAGAGGAAAAATGCACCCCTCCATCTTCCTGCAAGTGGAAATGCCTTTTAAAAATCACACTGAGATGTAACTTACAGTGCCACGGACCGCACTTTCCATACGTGTGTAGCCTGGGAATCCCTCCCAGCAGGCTCCCTTGCCCTGGGAGGGACAGATTTTATTTGCATCTCTGAAGGACTGGTGAGAGGTGAGGGAGGGGACGGCAGCTCTGATCCTGCAGAGTGAGGTGTCCCGGATTCTGGGGCTGACTTCCAGGCCCGTCCAGGTCTGTTGGCCGACCACGCCCCTCCTCTCTGGCTGGATCATCAGATGGGGCTGAGCTGGCCAGGGTTGTTCAGTGCAGGTGCGGACGCTCTACTCTGCCATCAGCCTCATCGTCAGGAAGCAGAAACAGATTCTAGCCTTTGGCCACCCTGCTTCCTGACCTCTGGGGTCAGCTCCTCATTTCCTGTTGCTCAACCTCACTCCGCAGTGAGCCCACATTCATTTTATCCATAAACAGGCTGTATTTTGGATACTTAAGGGCATGGCTGCTACAGCTGCTTTATTCTCCCCAGCCCTGGCTTCTAAACGGGGGAACAGTTGACTGGGGATTAGAAAGACAGGATGGAGAAACACGGTGTGTGAGAGGCGGGCAGACAGTTGAGGTCAGAGGGGCTTGACTGTGAGTCACTTGGGGAGTCTCAGTTTCCTCACCTGTAAAATGGAGCCAGTTATTTCCAGCTTTGGAGGAATGAAGAGGAGCGCTGGGAATTCCATTCTATGAAAGATTCAGCATATAGTAGGAGGCAATAAATATACATGATCATTATTATCAATGTGATAAACTAATGGAAAGCTGTACTTCTCTATCTACTTGGCACCTTTTCACAAGCCTGGTCCCTAACCTTGCTCCTATAGGACTCTTTAGGCTTTGCTCTGACAGGTAAGAGAGGGTGAGGCTTTGGGAGGGAGATCTCAGAGCCAAGGCAGGGTTGGCTGGTACCTGGGAAAATCTAGACACAGTGAAGGGAGCAGCTCACGCTTCCCTGCAAGGCTGGTGAACAGCTAGCATGTATTAAGCACCAACTGCACACCGTACTCTGTACAATGCCCCTGTGTGGGAGTAATCATATCTTCAGTTTTACTGCAGAGGAAATTTGAGTTGTACAGAACCAGTATTTGAGCTGAGGCCATTTAGTGTCAAAGCCTGGATGCCACCCAGGTAATCCTCCTCAACCTCACTCCACCTAAGCCTGCTCTTCCAGTCTGCCTTGAAGGAGGGTGCAGGCCAGCTGGCCAATAGAGGGGCACACACGGGGGCCTGGACCGTAGCCACTTCCCAGCTTCACTCATTCTGGGGTCCACCCATCAAGCCAGCTGCACAGGGCCACCTCTCACTTCGGAGGGGTCTGGGTGCCTGGGCCCAGCTGGACAGAGGCTGGAGGCTGGGTGAGTTTGCACCACAGGGGCCAGCAGGCCATGTTTCTTAACTTCTTCTCTAACTGGATGTGACAGACCCAGGGTGACGGCAGGTCAGACTGGAATTGGAATGGTGCTAGCACTGAGGAGGTGAGGGGTCTGGAGCCAACTCTCAGCTCTGATTTGAGGGTGGGTGATGTGGAAACTGGTTGCCAGCTGTTGGGACCCCTACTTAATGCTATTCTCTGCTGCCAATCAGGGTGAGCATCCCAAAATCTACTTAGGACGTCGTCTAGCTTTAGCACTGTCACTTCCTTTCCCTGCTGACCTTCAGTTTGTGCCTCAGCTTGTGGGTCCTGCTTCTGTCATCTCCCCTCAAACCTCTACCATCCTCTTTCTACCCAGCTTCCTAGCTCTGAAGGTAAACAGCCATATTTTAAATTTTGTCATCTCTACTTTTTTTCAGTACAGGTCTGACTATTTCAGCTGTCAACATTTCAATGTAAGAAGCTATGTCTGAGAAGTCTTTTAATCTCTCCCAGACTCAGCTTTCCGGTCTGAGAAATGTGGGTGGGGGCATGGTGCTGTGGCCTAACGGCACCTGAGGAGCTGGTTAACGGGAGGAAGCTCCCGTCTCCGAGTGCCTCCTGGCCCCTCTCCCATCCCCATGCGCCGGCATTCACTTTTTGATCCCTTGCCCATGCCAACTGCTAGATCAACGGTTCTTGCACTCTCTTTAAAATTCTGCTTTTGTGGTTACCCTCTATGATTTTTAGAGCACAGAATCCAGTTTTCTCAGCCTAATGTGTTGTCTATAGCCCTTCTGGCCCCTTCCAGCTTCTTCAAGCTCCTTGCTTTACCATGTCTGCGTTCACCCACTAGCTATCTACCTACGGCCTGCTGTAGGCTGTATTATGCAGCCCCACCATATGTTGCAGTCCTAACTCCTAGAACCTCAAAATGTGACTCTATTTGGAGTTAGGGTCTTTAGGGAGGAAATTAAATTAAAATGAAGTCATGAAGGTGGCAAAACACGATTTTTATCCACCTTATGCTCCATGTAACTTTGTTTTATGTATGCTTACCCAAGCATCACAGAGGGTCCAACAGACCCACACTACACCAGGATTTGTTAAAAAATTTTTTTCTCTTGAGTTTTCTGGTAGAAGTACCCAAATTCAGTACAACGGCACATGATAAAACAGATTTGCAAGTTTCGGAGGAGGTCAAAAGTGAATAATCAGGTTACCCATACATGGATGATGAAGATGATCTATTATGGTAAAATGTAGGTTTACATAACAGAAGAATGGTATGGGTATGTAATGATGATAATGATGATAACTTTGATGTTGGCCATGTGAGCCAAGGTTCCTGTGACAGTGAAATGGGGCAAGAATCCACTGATGATATATATATATATATATATATATATATATAGAGAGAGAGAGAGAGAGAGAGAGAGAGAGAGAGAGAGAATAAAACAAAACAGAATAGAACAAAGCAGATCAGAATGGAACAATGTAAGCAACACAGGACTTCAAAACACGACAACAGGAAATCAACAGTGACTACCATGATGTCTCTTGTTTTCCTCAAAATAGTTGTCCATACCTTCACACACAATAAACTCAAACAAAACAGAACAGTATAAAACCAATCAAAACAGAAGAACAAAAGCATTACAGGCCTTCACAACCAGACAAGAATTCACTGTTACAGACACAGGGACTGCTGACCTCCTTGATACAGATGATGAAGAAAGCAGCAATGTGAGCTCGTATTTGACTAGTCTACATGTTGTAAAATGGCCATGAAACCAAATGGAATGATCTAATGTTAGAACTAGATTTGAAAATACAGTAAGAGTCTTGACAGGAGTGAAAGGTATTGGACAGAACGCCAGCGTTGGAAACTGTAACAGATGAAATGCTACACGATTCTGTGAAATACACAAAGATGGAATTGCAAGTAAAATGTTCCGTATGCACCGATAGCCATATTAAAAAATATATTTATTATGACATTTCACTAGCTGAAGTGAAAGCATTCGTAGGTCTGCTGTACTTAGCAGGAATTTTTCATGATGATTACAGGAATATAAAAGACCTATTGAAAAGCAATGGTGAAAACATGGCATAAAAATTTATGCCCTTGTAGATGTGAATACTTACTATGCTTTCAATTTAGACATTCATCCTGGAACTCAGCTATCAGCTCCTTATTCATGCAGTAATAAGCCGAATGATGTTGTGAACAGACTTGTCACTCCCAGCTCCCAAACTGATTGGAATGTGACATTCAACAACTAGTTTACCAGTTTCCAGTTGATGTTTCATTTGCTAACAGAGCACAAGTTGACTGGTACAGGAATGGTACACAGGAATGAAGCAGAAATTCCACATGAAATGTTGCCATTTCAGAAGAGAGAATCATATAGTACAAACTTTAGATTTCAGAAAGATATAACATTGGTCTCATATATAGCAGAGAAAAACAAACTAGTACTGCTGATGTAAATATTTCACCATGATGAAGTATTGCTAGGGAAACCAGTAAAGCAGAAGCCTGGGGTGAAAACTTTCTATGACAAAACCAAAGGTAGAGTAGATGTTGTTAGTGAGTTATGCAGCAACTATGATTGAAACACAAAGCATTGGCCAATGTGTTTTAAACATGGGTGGCATAAATAATTTGATAGTTTGTAAAGAAATGATCAAGTACAAAATATCATGGAGAAATTTTCTTAGAAGATTGAGACTAGGGGTCAGGGATTTAGCTCAGTGGCATAAGTGCCTGCCTGGCAAGTTTGAGGTCATGAGTTCAAATCCAAATGTCAAAAAAAAAAAAAAGAAGATTGAGCCTGGAGCTCATAAGAGATCATTTACAGCAGAGGAAAAACAAAATGCTTCTGCCCAGAGAACTATGCAAAAATAATTGTGGCGCACACTGGTGAGCTGACAGGTAAACAGGAAGGCACAGCATCACAGAGACCTACTATGACAACAGGAAAGCAAAACATATGTGCTATCAGTGTGAGTGACACTTGTGTATGGAACATGCAGTTGTCATGTGTGAAGGCTGTCTTGGGTTTGTGACAGTTGGAGAAAAGTTTATTTCAGCGGTAGACTTTTGTTTGTGTTTACATTGTGGTTCACATAGGTCTTTATTTTTGATGTTATCTTTTAGGTTTTGTAAGCAAGTACACAGCTGATGTGAAAATGTTGGTATTTATTCTAAGCACTCATTACATATTTGATATTTTATTTTATTGACACTTTATTCCCCTGCTAAGTGCATGTTGTACGATATGGTCGGAAGATCCTGGCAAAGCAGGAAGACAAGAGAGGGGTCAAGACTACCACAGAGGAAAAGAAAGCTAAGCACACGTGCTGTCAGTGTGAGTGAGATGTGTGCACGGAGCGTGCAGTTGTCATGTGTTAAGGCCTCCTTGGCTGTGACAGTTGAAGCAAAGCTTATTATTGTGGTAGAGTTCTCTTGGTATTTTCTTTATTTTATTTTACTTTCTTCAATCAGATTTTATTGGTACATTTTAGATATGCATAATGATCACATTCATTATAGAGAATTCATACCTGCACATGACATAACTTATTTTTTCTCATTTCTCTACCCTCCCTTCAGCCCCTCCTCCCCTCCCCATTCTCTTGATATTTTCATTGCAGTTCATGTGGGAATTTACTTCTGATGTTATCTTTTAGGTTTTGTAAGCAAATACACAACTAATGTGAAAATGTTGATGTTTATTCCAAATGCACACTACGTATTAAAAATTTAATAATTTATTTTATTGCTGTTTTATGTTCCTGTTAACTACACACTGTATAATATAATAAGAACCTTCTGATAAAACAGCAAGATCACTGAGATGTCAAGTATGTCCTACAAAAGGGCCAGGAAAGCAGAAGATATGTGCGGTCAGTGTAAGTGATGTGTGTGCATGGAACATGCTATTGTCATGTGAGAAGACTGCCTTAGGTGTAATAATTGAGGTAAAGATTATTTTTTTTGTAAAGTGCTGCTGGTATTTTCTTTTTTTTTTAATGTCTTTTTTTTTTTTTTTTTTTGCGGCACCAGGGATTGAACTCACAGCCTCACACCTGCCAGACAGGCGCTTAAGCCACTGAGCCAAACTCCTGGCCCCGGTTTTTTGAGGCAGGGTTGCGCTACGCAGCTCGGGCCAGCCTTGCGCTCGCGCTGTAGCCCAAGCCGGCCTCGAACTCACAACTCTCCTCCTACCTCAGCCTCCCGAGTGCTGAGATTAAAGGTGTGCGCCACCATGCCCGGCTTTTTTGTTGTTGTTGTTGGTATTTTCATTGTAGTTCATATAAGAATTTGTGTTGTTCTTTTTTTGTCTTTTTGATACTGGGTTTTGCTTTGCAGTTCAGGCTGGCCTTGAACTCACTATGTTGTGTTGTTCTTTTTAGATCTAGTACACCAAAAAAACAGTTGATGTTGAAAATTTTGATACTTTTTTATAAGCACTAAATATTAAAAACTCAATATTTATTTTTATGATTTTTTCCTAAGAACTCATTGCTTAATATATTAAAACTCATAAAATTAAAATTAACAATTCCTCAATATAAATATTCTAAGGAATAAATGTGAATCTAACAGACTCATGTTTCTGCCCTTTGATGACAAAATTAGTCTTAAGTTCCAGAGCTATTGACCTCAGATTTAGATCTTAAACTTTCCTTTGCCAGATGGATTCTTTATTGTTTAAAGCAGCCACTAAAAATTTTAAACATATGGCTTAGCTTCTATAACCCTGTTTTGGCATTACTTCATCTGTTAATATTTTGGAATCCTTTCAAACTGGAAGTATCTTGGGGTTTCCTCTTGTTTGGAGTCCCCATCGTCCTGTCTGTTGTCGCCTTCTGCAGAGGGTCACGGTGACTGCTGCTCTTTGTGGGACCACCCTGACCATTGCCTGCACTTCAGGGGTTGGGAGTTGCTGTGAGCTCTGTAGGAAAGGCTGCCAGATGAGGCCCTGAGGCCAGGAATACATGTCTGGCATTCAGCAAAGATGCAGTATGTTCCTGTTGCATGTGAGAATCGGTAACATTCCTGCACTTCTAATCAGGGATGGACTCAGTCTAGTGCACAGGCATCTGGGTACTTACCAGTCCACAACAGTTTAACCTAAGTAACCATGGGTCTGTGGTGTCTGTTTATTTAACCATCACCTACTCATTTATAGCTATGCTTTTAGAACGCTATAAGTTTTTCCTTTTAATTAAAAAGCAAAACCAGCCCGGTGTGGTGGCGCATGCCTGTAAGCTCAGCACTCAGGAGGCTGAGATAGGAGGATTGCTGTCAATGTGATCCCAGCCTGGGCCACAAAATGAGTTCAAGGCCAGCCTGAACTGCATAGTGAGACCATATCTCAAAATGACAAAGCGACAACAACAACAAACCATTGCCCTAATTTCTGTTTCCAGCACTGACAGAACCTTGAACTCCAAAACCTTTAAACTCCAGAACGCACTAGAAATACTGACTGGAATAGAAGAATCATACTTTAATATTTACAACTGAAACTGGAAAATATCAACAGACTTCACTGGGCTTGGTGGAGGACACCTATAATCCAGCACCCTGAGAGGCTAAGGCTTGAAATGCCTTGGTAATTTAGCCATGTACTGAGACCCTGTCTAAAAAATTTAAAAAGGTATAGGGGGATTGAGGATGTAGCTCAGTGAAGGCTCTCAATTTAATGCCCAGCATGGCCAAAAAGAAACCCCTAAAACAGAAACAAAGTGATCCATATGCTTGATAATGTTCTATGTTGGTGAGGATATCCCTAAATTATATGCATGCCAGTGGCAAATGGTGTCAGGAACAGGAATATTTGTTCCAGCACAGTTTGTTAGAGGAAAATGTTAGCAAAGCTCCGGGTGTCTGTCACTAAGGACTGATTTGAGGACTTGGACAATACCGTAAGATGCCCCTGCCAAGGGGCTGTCCAAAATAGCAATCCCTCTAGTCTGCTGGCCGTGAGCACTTGGAGTCACGTTTTAAGAACATGAATTTGGCCAGGTGCATCCCTGCTTAAAGTTGTGTATGATTCTCACCACCATGCAAGTAAAATCCAAAATCCGCCACATGATCCTTGTGACCCGTTCTCTGCTGAGTGGGACCCCAGCCCCCTTGCCCTGCCTCTGCTCCGCCATCTTGTCAGCCTGGCCCTGCCCCGAGCCCTGCCACGCTGCGCCCATTCTGCAGTCTCTCTCTGCCTGATGGCCCAGTCTGGTGCCTGGGTGGGAAGTTCCACCCTCAGTGTCTTTCTCCCATTAACTCCTCCTTGTCCTGCCACCTGAACCGCACTGACTCTGAGTCTGGGCCAAGGGCTCCCACTCGGCTCCCAGCATTCCCTGGGGTCTTCTGAACCAACAGGGGCCTTGCTGAGGGGCAGCTGACTGCTCCCCCATTTATACACAGGGGCCCCGTCAAGAGATCCAATTACAGCAAATTAGTTTAAGGATCAAACTCGCTTTTATCTGCAATTCTAAAATGAGGCCATACCTCATTTTCATAGAATGAGTATTTCAAAGAGCTGAACGAAGGAGCTTGGCTTTGTAGGCAGAAGAGGCCTGAAGACAGCAGAAACTGAGAACAAAGAGTGGATGGGTTGTTTCCGAGTTGGTTTCTCTGTAAAGGTAAAGCAGACAGCACATCTTCATCATGCGGGGTAACACTGGCTCATCTGGGGATCTGACTGTTAGCGCTCCCTCTCCTGATTCCCAGAAGGTCAGATAAATTGCTTAGTTTTGGCTTGGTGTGAACCTCAACACAGAGACTCCATTTTGCAGGAAATTACTCCCAACCAGTGGCCTCCTCTAGATTTTCCTCGGCAGATAACATCTTATTTGTTGGAGTCCCTTCATACAGCACCGTGTGCTGTGCATAAAAGATATTTTATAAGAAGTGTTTATAAGAAGAAGTATGGGCCTCAGGTAAGCCCGGTACAGGGAACAGCGGATGGAAGTATGGAGGGGGGACCTCAGCGCCCCGTGGGGCGGAGAGGAGGGATCGAGCACACCAGCAGTCAGGGCTGGGAAGGTTTGCTGAGCTGAGGTTTGCTCAGCTCTCAGAGCCTCGATTTCCTGACTGGAAATACACGGTACTAGCTGCAGTGCTATGGGAATCCATGATGGTCACAACTCCTGAGACTTCACACTGCGGACTCTAAGTTGCTAGGCAGATGTTGGGCAATTGTCTATCATTATTACCGGTTATTTTAAGATGCCCACGACCAGATTGGGGGAGTTGCAAGGAGAGGTGGAAGTTCAGCTGTGCCCCTCAGTTGCTGATAGAAGTTCACAGAAGCTGGCAGCAGGAGAGGAGTGGAACCATTCTGGGGTGTAGTGTTCTGGCAGTCACACGTGGGCTGGCCTTTCTCGTGTCTTCGCTGTCTCCTGCCCAGCTGTAGAGTGTAGGCCCTCCTGCTGATTGCTATTCCCCAATCCCCAGCCCAAAGAGACACCCACTTGTAACCGTGTAACCACGGTCATGAATAGACTGGTGACACATGGCCTCGTCTGTGGGGAGTCTGACAGAACTCACGGCTGCCTCTTTCCACTCCTCCATGTTTCCGTTGGGACCACAGCCTTAAATGGGCCTTGCCATCCTAGGGGCTGACTGGGGGCAGGACTGGGGCTGTCTGTAATGGGAGTGGGTTGAGGACCCCTTGCAGGGGTCATCCAGAAAGACGAATCCTTGTTTTCTCTTTATGCAGGAATTCTACACTATTTCCAGCCTTATCTTGATCTTTATTTGAAACTAAGAGTGCCAGTCAGATGTGGCAACTGCTGGAGGGTCTAGCATTTTCCTCAAATTCTTAGGAAGCAGATCTGACCCTAAGGCCCACCCGCCAGGCCTGGCTGTCCTGCTCAGGTGTGGAGGCCTGGTCGAGACACAGCCTTGGCGAGGGTCAGGGAGAGCAGGGAGGCCCCCTGGGCCCGAGGGCAGGAGGACGGCACGAACTTACAACAGAGGCTGCTGCACCTCGGGCCCGGAGTGAGGGTTCCGGAGTGAGGCAGCCTTGGGTGGGCCGCCAAGGCAGGTGGGGAGTCTGCAACCTGTTTCTCTCCCCGGATCACCACTGTCACCCGCACCCAGCTCACACCTGACCAGTCCATAGCACCTAGAGGCTAGGGACTGCAGGACAGCAGGGCTCCTGGTCTCTGAAAGGGGACTGGGTCGGACGGTGTCGGCACCGTGGCTGAGGGATGCCACCAACCGGGGAAGCGTTTATGTGTCTCTGTGATGCCCATTCCCTTCACCGCTCCTTGCTTCACAAACCACACTCCAGCCAGGCTGTTCATCTGGTGCCTCGGGGTCTGTGCATAGAGTGGTTTCTCTGCCAGAAACGCCTGCTCATCTCTGTGTCTCTGTGTGGCCACCTCCTGGTCACTCTTCAGATGCGGCTGGTGTAGGAAGCCTTCCCAGGTGCCCAGGTCACAGGGAAGTGCCTTTGATTGATTCTCCCAACATCTTCCTCAACTCTCCCTCATCAGAGAGCTTATCACCCAGTGCTTTCTGGCTGACCTTTTTGCCACCCTGGTGTTCATCCTTTTATTTCGGGCCTAGTGTGATGCGTGGTGTGCAGCGTTCCACAAGTGATTGACATCGATGGCTGGGTGAACCCCGGCGTGGATGGATAAGCGTGAGAATGGAAGGAGACGCGGGTAGGAAGACGCACGCTAGGTGAAGGAGTGATGGATGAAAGGATGTATATATATGAGTAGTTGGTTGGGTGGAGGGATGGACGTGTGGGTAAATGGGTAGGTGAATTTGTTGGTGGTGGCCCGAAGAAGGACCCATGGACAGATGGAAGAAGAGGTCGTTGGAAAGTGGATAGATAGAATAATAGAGCAAATGAATGGTATACACACCTGGACCCCCACGGCTAATGGGTGCATGAGTGACTGAGTGGGTTGATGGACACACAGGTAGATAATGGATGATTGACGAGTGGAGGAAAGAATGCTTGAATGAGTAGGTAGACGACGAATGGGTGGATAGACGCATAGGTAGGCGGGGAGACCCCTCACTCACCCAGAAGGCATCTGGGATATCTTGAGAGTCCCCCTTCTGCCTTGTCCTACCTAATAACTGAGAATTCTGAGTTTTGCAGGTCCCGATGGTAAAGAGACTTTCTTGCCAGGAGGGGCACATGGGCACATTCCTGCAGAGAAGCAGAGGAGAGTCTTGCCTTGGGCCCAGCCAGTGAACCGCTTGTACTCAGGACAGGTATTGTGGAGACATTTGCGGAGCAGAGCATGGTGTGAGAAGAGCACCTGGGCTCTGGGTGATGACGGGCTGAGGGTGTTACCTACAGCCCCGGGGCTCCAGATCTGGACTTCTTTCCTTCACTTGGCTCAGTCAGTCCCCATCAGGAAGGCTGGGGAGATACAGGACCAGACCTTCTGTGAAAAGGCCCCGGGCCTAAGAGCCGTACCAGACCCCGGGAAGGCCCGGAGGGAGGGGGCTGATGGCTTGCAGCCCACGCCTTGCCGGCAGAGCTGGGGAACATCAGATGGCAGCACTAGCAGTGAGGGGTACTGTGCTCACCAGGGCAGCTCCGCAGGGCCAGGCTCTCTGCTGGGTGCCAGCCTCTCTGGTGGGCACCACCATGGCCTGCCCTCAGGAGGCGCCGGGTCTGGAAGCGGGTGATGAGTGGCTATACTCCAATCAAGGAGCATCTGGTCTGGCCCATCCTCCATTTATGTATCAGAAAACTGAGGCCCAGCGAAGTTCAGAGACTCGGCCGGTGTAGCACAGCAAGTTGGGCTCAGAATCCTCCAGAACCCATTTGTTTGCTTCTAATGCTCTGTATAGAGTGGGCAGGGCTGATCTCCACCCCCCACACCAGTGACTGCAACTGAAACACAGAGAGATCGCATCCTTTTCCCCAGCTTATCATGGTAATTTACATAGTGCTGCCACCAAAGGCACCACAAGCATATCATGGCTGAGTGCTTGAGTTGGGAAGACTGATGGTTTGGGTTCCAGTTCTGCCTAATTCTTAGCTGTGTGACTTTAAATTTAACCTCTTGGTGCCTCAGTTTCCTTATCTGTAAAATGGGAGTGACATATACCTCCCTCACAGGGTGCATTATTGAAGGTGAATTCACCACAAAAAGTGCTCAGGACAGACCTGTTGGGTAAAGCTGTGCCTGTGTGTGTACAGCAGTAAGCGTGAGCTCATATGTAAGTGTGCACGAGTGTAAGGCCTAGAGATACACATGTGTTTGTGTGTGTAAATATATGAGCATGTGTGTGTATGTCCAAGCACAATTGTGAGTCACGTGTGTGAGTGCTATGAGCCTGCTAGACAAGGCAGAGGAGAGAACGTGTTTATATACACAGTGTAGTGTGTGCACACAGAGTGTGGGATAGGTGTAGTGTGTGTGTGTGTGTGCGTGTGCATAGCTCTCTCTCGCCCACATTAGGGTCCCATAAACCTACCCAAACAGAGTCCCAGCTGGGAGGACTATCTTTTTGCTCCTTGAGACTCATTGTTCCAAGTCGCTCCATTCCCTCTTCCCCTAGTTTAGAAGCTGGAACGGGAACCGGACAGAGGTCAGGAGGTAGCCAGCGGGGCTGAAGCTGAAGGACCTGTGACAGGGGAAGGAGGTAGAGGATGACCAGGTGCTGGGAGCTGCTTCAGATCTGATGACCGAGGGCTGGGGATGGGCAGCAGGGTGGGCCGTGTGGATTTGCAGCCCGCTTGTGTGGGCCAGGATGCAAGAGCAGGAGGGGCAGCCCTGCGTAAGACTGCAGGATCAGGCCACCCTGTCTGGGCGGAGCCCAGTCCTGCCAGTTACTGAGTTGTGGGCTCACCAGGATACACAGAGGCGTCCTCTTGGCCTCCTTGGATCCACCCAAACCCAAACACCACACATAGCCATCACTGTCCTGGGCAGGAACAATAGCCAACCAAGTGGCTAGCCAAAGCGTAGGTGGCAAGTTAGTGACACACTTGTCTCAATGTGTCCATGGTTCTCTGATCCAATGGGGACAATGGCTGAGGTGCTCATGGCTGTGTTCTATCACCACACATGAGGTGGGTGGAAGGATGGAAGGGTGCGGTGACCACAGAGCCTGGCTCTAGGGTCCCAGACTTACTTTTCCCTCATAGCTCAAGCCACCCACCCAAGATCCAGGACTCACCACCTCCAGGACCCTCCCCACGAGTTCCACCATCACTCAGGTCACCTCTCCATTCCCAGAGCATTGCCCACCTTGCAGGACCAGGACCGGCTCAGTGGGCAGTCCTGTCCCTATGAGCCCCTGAGGCACCCCTGCCCGCTGGTGGGGATCTGGACTGAACTTCTCCGGTCTGCCCCATCTCATTGCCCCATCTCCGCTGCATCATACCTCCTGGGACTTAACCGTGTCCTCTCCGAGTTCCAAGAAGTGAAGAATTCAGGGATGCTCAGCGGGGAATTGAGCCCAGATCAGCCTGGTCCGAAGCCTCAGTTGCATCAAACCTGTCAGGAGTTAGTTTTCCAAAACCGTAGCCACCTGGAGGCGCGTCGCGTTAGTCTGGAGGCCGTGGTGCCTGAAGGAGAAGGGAGGCTGTCTCAGGGGGCTGAGGAGGAACAGGCAGAGGCGGCAAAGGATGTGGTGAGAGGAAAGCCCAGGGAGGAAGGTCCACGCTGGGAATGCAGGCAGGCTAGTTGGGACTACGACCTGGTAGTGATACGGAGCCCCGGAAGGTGTTGATCCGTGCTGGGGTCACCTGTGCAGGCAGCATCCATGCTGGCTGTGCAGTGGAGAGTGGACGGCTCTGCACAAGGGGAGACAGACTAGGGGACACGCAGGGCCCTAGGGTGCCGAGGAGGGCTGCAGCTGAGACTGACCAGTGACGCAGCCCTGGGAGAAGGCGGGAGGACAAACACACCCACGTGCCGCGTAATGGCACCCTGCGGGCCTCACAAGGCAAGTAGATTATAGGAACAGACAGACCAATAACAGCCGCTTGGGCTTTGGTCCCCTCTTGTTGCCTTCTCTCCCGTTCCCCCATCTTTCCTCTTTGCCCACTCCGCCCTGTGGCCCTGAAGGACCCTGGCTGGCCCAGAAGGGGAGGTACTGGCCCAGATCCCACCCAGAGCCTCTTCCCTCTTCGCCGTGCACCCACATGGCTTCTCTCTCGCTCCGTCCCCCGCCCCCTCCCTGTCCTTATCTTTCCCTTCAGTCTCCATGGCGACTCACCACCCCGGCTCGCCTGCATCCCAGCCTCTGCCAGGGATTCGGAGCCAGCCTCCCTCCTCCCTCCCTCCCTCCTCAGAAGCCCTGTACCCGCAAGCCTGTCTCCTCCCCCTGGGGTGAGTCCAGCGGCAGCCTCCTCTTTCCGGACCGACCGACCCACCGGCACACTGATCCTCCAGCGCTGACCGCGTCGGCTCCCCTGGGCGGCGTCCCCTGCCCCTCGCTCCACCTGCCGCTCAGCCAGCGCTTCGGGACAGGCTCCCCGCCCTCCGGCTGCGGTCTCGGGCCTCCCCGCTCCGGGCCAGACCCTCTCCATCTCAGCCCCCCATGCCGAGGCCCACCTTGACAGTCACTTCCTTTTGTCATCGGCTTGGCAAACGGGCAAGTGTTCAGTCCTCAGGTCTGGGGAGGAGGCTGGGGGTGGGCAGGAGCCACCTGGGCGGGGGATGGGCCTGGGAAGGGGCGGAGGCGCCCCTGGAAACCCAGGATGCAAATAGGAGTCTGAATCCTGTTTTAAATATCTTTTTTTCCTCCCTCACTCTCTTTCCAGGAGAGAAAACGGAGCTTCATGGGAAACAGCAGCAACAGTTGGTGAGCGGCGGGGGCCTGCTGGGCTGGGATTGGTGCAGTGGGCCTGGCAGGTCACCCGGAAACGGCTGGGCTAGGGGCACGGAGTCTGCGGCCAGGCCCAGCCTGCTGAGGCTCCGCGGGGCTCTCCTGGGGAGGGAGACGCGGGCCGGAGGGGCCAGGCTGTGGAGGGGAGGGCAGGGACAAGAAGGTGGGTGCTGCGGGAGGCAGGTGCTCCGCTGAGAGCGGAAGAAATTCTCTGAGAGCCGGAGACATCCGCTCCACGGCGGAGCAGGCTGCTTGGGCACCCGGAGGCTCCTGCCCTCTCCTGATGTCCCAGCAACTGGGGTCCCGAGTTTATCACTCCTTGGGGGACCTGGCCGAAGTCGGCTCCTCCTTGAGGGGCCCTGCTGAAGAGGGATGGGGAGAGGGCACCAGACCCTCATGTCATGTTTGATGACTGCCCCCGTGCCCGTGCGCCGGGTGCCGCTAACCTCTGTAGTGCACGGTTGGGAAAGGACCTCGCTCACCGTGGGAGGTGGCAGACAGAGCCGGCTCCCTCACCCTGGGCGCCCTCTCGCCATGGTTCTGCCTTCCTGACCCTGGAGCTGCCAGGCTCTGGGCTTCGAGGGAGTAAGGAATGGGCAAAGCTCAGCTCCTCTGCGAGCAAGTCCGTCAGTCCGTGGAGACTCGAAGGGAAACTGAGGCAGCACAGAGGGCCTGGCAGGTCACCACCCGACCTCCGAAAGCTTGCCCCTGATGAACATTCTACTTTAAAATGGCCCGTCCTTCACCCAGGTCCCACACGCCATTCCCCAAGCTGGAGCTGGGCCTGGGGCCCCGCGCTGCTGCACCCCGGGAGCTGCCTGCCTGCTCCATCTGCCTGGAGCGGCTGCGTGAGCCCATCTCACTGGCCTGCGGCCACGACTTCTGCGTTCGGTGCTTCAGCACACACCGTGTGCCCGGCTGCGAGCCCCCCTGCTGCCCCGAGTGCCGGAAGATCTGCAAGCAGAGGAAGGGCCTTCGCAGCCTGGGGGAGAAGATGAGGCTCCTGCCGCAGCGGCCGCTGCCCGCCGTGTTGCAGGTGCGGGGACCAGGCCTCAGCTCGGAGTGGGGTGCGCCGTGGTCTCCGGGTCAGATCCACGAAGTGGGGCGGCTCTGGGACTGTTTGAGAATGTCAGGACAGGGTGCGGAGGCCCGGGCTGAACACACCCCAGATGCGGGTCTGTTCTGGACGCTCAGAAGGTCCTTTCCACCCCGTCCAGGAGAGCTGTGCGGTCAGGGCGGAACCTCTGCTACTGGTGCGCATCAACGCCTCAGGGGGCCTCATCCTCAGGATGGGGGCCATCAACCGCTGCCTGAAGCACCCCCTGGCCAGGGACACCCCTGTCTGCCTCCTTGCCGTCCTGGGGGACCAGCACTCAGGGAAGTCCTCCCTCCTCGACCACTTGCTCCGGGGCTTGCCGGGTCTGGTGAGGGCAGGGCTGGCAGGAAGCTGGAGGGGGGTAAGGCAGGAGCCCTGGGGTGGCTATGGGTGAGGACCTGAATTTGAAACCCAGTCTCTGGGTATCCAGAAGGGACCCGCTGATGCCCCCTTCTCTGCCTGCAGGAGCCTGGTGGGGAGGGCAGCTGGACCAGAGGAGGAGAGGTGTCCCTGCAGGGGTTCAGATGGGGTACTAATGGCCTCAGCAGGGGCATATGGATGTGGAGCCATCCCTTCTTGCTGGGGAAAGAGGGGAAGAAGGTAAGAGGTGGAAAGGAAGAAGGGAATCAGGATTAGATCCAGGAGGGGAAGATGTAAGGGGGTGACAGGGGAGAGAGAAGGACAAAGAGGAAAGGGGAAACCAGGAAGGAGTGCTCTGGGGCTTTGGGACAAGTCCAGGGAGACTGGTCCAGGGAGCAGACCTGCCCCTCGGCTCATCCTCCCCACGCCCTGCGCAGGTCGCCGTGTTCCTAGTGGATGCAGGAGACGCCATGAGTCCTGAGCTCAGCAGGGAAACGAGGATCAAACTCTGTGCTCTTACCACGATGCTGAGCTCCTACCAGGTGAGCACGGCCTGGGGTCAGAGTCTTCATGCCAAGTGCCCTTCCTCACCCCAGCTTTCTTAAGGCTGAGGGCATCTCACGGGCTTTGGTGTCTGGGGCTCCTGCAGGTTCTAGAGGTGCCCCTGGAAGGGGGAAGGTGTTTGTAGTCTGTGAAGGTAGGAGCGTGATGATCCTTGGTTCTGGGGGTTGGGGGAACTGAAGGCTCACAGGATCCCAAGCCCATTTCAGGCTGGGATGCATGGATCACTTGTCCTGTGCTCTGAGGCCTGCAGCTGCCCAGGAGCCCCTCACAGGGACTTTGCAGCAGCCCTTGGCCTCCGTGCACACCCCCTGCATCCTGTTCCCCTTGATTCCAGATCCTGAACACCTCCCAGGAACTGAAGGACACAGATCTGGACTATCTGGAGGTGAGAAGATTTGGGCACAATCCACCCTGACCTAAGTAAGACCAGGGGCCTGGGCCAGAGGACGCCAGAGTCTTCCTGGTCCAGCCCAGGGTTTTGTGGCCTTTGAACTGGGTTGGTGGGTCTGAGGGTGGGCACAGCACAAGATGCCTGCTGTGGGGAGAGACCAGAGACCCTCAGAGCGGGGAGGTGGGAGGCTTGACTTTTACCAAGGGGCCTAGGGAGGCAGAGAGATAGCTGGAGACAAACTGCAGCCTTCAGGGGGCCCCACTTTCTCTTCTCTGTGTCCACCTCCAGATGTTTGTCCATGTGGCCGAGGTGATGGGCAGGCATTATGGGATGGTGCCAATCCAGGTGAGACACTTGTTTCTGGACTCGTCAGTTTAAACCGGACCCCCCCCACCTCCCAACTGTTAGTATCAGGACGCCTGCCTTCTCGTTTAGCATCTGGACCTCTTAGTTCGCGACTCATCCCACCCCAACAAGGCGGGGCATGGTCACCTGGGTGACATCCTCCAGGTGAGCAGTGCAGAAGCGGGGGTTGGAAGGCGCAAGGGTAGAGAGGCTGGGGGGCTCCTGGAAGGGGGCTCACGGTGGGAGGCCTAGCCGTGCCTGACAGCCCTCTCCCATGCTTCTCTCAGAAGTTGTCGGGCAAATATCCCAAGGTCCAGGAGCTTCTCCTGGGGAACCGAGCGCGCTGTTACCTCCTGCCTTCTGCAGGCAGGCGGTGGATGAACAAAGGCAGCCCAGGAGGGGGTGAGTGTCCCAAGGGCGAACTCCTCCTGTGCAGTACTCCCCAGCTCCCCGGGCCCCCTGCAGTACCTAATCCCCGCGAGCCCTTCTCCCTGCGAAGCCTTGGGCCTCCAGTCTGAAGAGCCTCTTCTTAGACACAGATGATGACTCCCGCCACCTCCTTCGGCCCTATGTCCTGGATGTGCTGAGCGCAGCCCCCCAGCATGCTAAGAGCCGCTGCCAGGGCTACTGGAGTGAGGGCCGCGCCGTGGCCAAGGGAGACAGACGCCTGCTCACCGGGCAGCAGCTGGCGCAGGAGATCAAGGTGTGAAAACTCCCTGGAGCCCCGCGCCCGGCAGGTCCCTGCTCTCCCTGACCCAGCGGTGGTGTCTCTGCAGAACCTCTCGGGCTGGATGGGGAGGACAGGGCCCGGTTTCAGCTCTCCGGACGAGGTATTGAGCCCCCTGCTCCCCAAGGATGGGTGCCTGGGAGGGAGGACGGCTGGTGGGGTCCGGGCTGAGCGCTGGAGGTGGGGTTCACACCTGGGAGCGGAGATGAGGAGCAGGCGGCCGGGCCACGGAGGAAGGAGGGGGCAGCCAGGCTTTCCCGTGGACAGATGGCTGCTCAGCTGCACGACCTGAGGAAGGTGGAGGCCGCCAAGAAGGAGTTCGAGGAGTACGTGAGGCAGCAGGTGAGTCCCGGGCCTCGGGGCAGGCAGGGGCTGGCCAGGTGCTGGGGTGGAGGTGCCTGGGCCTCCCAGCTGGGGCACCTTCTTCTCTCCTCCGTCACCACAGGACGTGGCCACCAAGCGCATCTTCTCTGCCCTCCGGGTCCTGCCGGACACCATGCGGAACCTGCTCTCTTCCCAGAAGGATGCCATCTTGGCCCGCCACGGAGTGGCCTTGCTGTGCAAGGAGCGCGAGCAGACCTTGGAGGCCCTGGAGGCCGAGTTGCAGGCCAAGGCCAAGGCCTTCATGGACTCCTACACCATGCGCTTCTGTGGCCACCTGGCTGCAGTTGGGGGCGCTGTGGGAGCCGGGCTCATGGGCCTGGCGGGGGGCGTCGTGGGTGCGGGCATGGCGGCGGCCGCACTGGCAGCGGAGGCCGGGATGGTGGCAGCCGGGGCGGCCGTGGGGGCCACGGGGGCCGCTGTGGTGGGGGGTGGTGTGGGTGCGGGGCTGGCTGCCACTGTGGGCTGCATGGAGAAGGAAGAGGACGAGAGGGTGCAGGGGGGGGACCGAGAGCCCCTTCTCCAGGAAGAGTGACAGCCCAGGAAATGGTAAAGAGTGGGGGAGACGTGAGGTTGGGGAGAGAGTGGAGGTGGGGGGGGCGATGCCAGGGATTCGGGGGGCCCACAGTGCCCCTGTGGAGCGCCCACTGTCTGGACACTGGCCATGCTGGGGACTTGAGGTGCGTCCAGGAACCCAGGCGGGTTTTCTGGGACCAGAAGGCAGTGAGCGAGTAGAGCACAGGGTCTGTTTCCGGTTGCAGATGATTCTTGATCCACGGCTGTCCTGGTCCTGGGTGAACTTGACCCCAGGGTTTTCTGCTGTGAGTAGGCTCCGCCCTCCCCTCGCTGGTTTGTTTCCCCGTATGGCCTCGGGGTGCGGCCAGGTTGCGCAGGTGCCGTCCTGCAAGTCTGCCCCTGGGTCAGCTGCGCTGTCTCTGACAGATGGAAGAGTGCTTAGGATGGCTGAGTTTGGTGTTCAGGAGTGAGGAACACCGGCAGGCCGGGGAGGAGAGGAGGACGGGAGACTGGGCCAAACCAATGAGGCCGGGTAGGACAGAGGGTGGCTGGAACCCACGGCAGAGACGCCTGCTCCCTGGGTTCATCCCCAAGCTGCTCCAGCAGGACTAAGACAGCTGCCTGCCTTCCTCTTGCAACCTGGCAGCTGTGTGCGTCTTGAGTGACCCTGTGCTCGGCGTGGGCTCCTGCCTTTTGTCCGGTCCGTTCAGACAGAGGCGTGCCCGTGTTCTTTGTGGAACACCCTCACCACAACAGGTTAAATGCCAAAGAATCACACTTGGATTGCATTCTGAGCTAAACGAGCTGATCCCAGATTCTATAGAAGCCTCATAAAGGAAACCAAAGGGAACAGATTTTATCCTTAAAACGTGTCGTTTCTCCCCTGAGCTTGTGAGAGACCACTCTGCTCTGTCTTAAAAGACCTCTTTGACGCTGCTCCCCGAATGCCACCTCCATGGGGAATTTGTGGGGAGCCTGTCTCTGGAGGACAGAAAGTCCTACTAGGAAGACTTCTGGGCTACTGAAGTGTAAAGTATGCCGGTCACATGACCCTATATTTTATGAAAAAATAAAATGTGTGTACATGAACGTCAGCTTCCCAGTACGTTACTAAAAGAAGAATTCTGCCCCCAGAGGACTTCAGGGTGTGTGGGGGAGTGTGGGTCAAGCAGTTCCATTATGGGATGTGTGACAGAAAAAGGGACACTGAAATATACAAGTGGTCTGTGGAGGGTCAGAGGCTCCTGCTTGGCTGTGGCAGAGGGCTCAGGCCAAAGGCCAGGTGCATGGTCCCCTCGTAGGCTTCTCCACGAGGACCTGGCAAGGTCCTGCTCCTCTGGTCTCCCCTCTGAGACACTGCCTCTCGTGACAGCGCAAGCAGATATCAAGTGGCATATGTCCCTGCTCAGGACAGACTAGAGGCACCAGCAGGGAGGTGTTGGTCAGACCCCTGAGAGAAGAGGAACCAAGATCCGATAGGCAGGATTTAACTGGCTGGGAGTTCACCTGCCTGATTCTCCTTCCAGCCCCAGCTCCCCATCTGAAAGTTACAATAGTGGTCACAGCCAAACATTGCTTTTTATAGATGCAGACCCTGAGAGGGGAAGTCTCGAGTAAGCTGCCCAGCTGACAACAGAGAAGCAGGGGAACCCCAAATCCACGGACACAGACATCCTAGGACATTTTGTGAAGGTCAACTCTGCTGAAATTCAGATGTTCTTTTTCTTCTTCCTTTTTTTTTTTTTGGTGGCACCAGGGATCAAACTCACAACCTCACACCTGTCTCAGGCAGGCGTTTAAGCCACTGAGCCAAACTCCCAGCCCGTTCCTTTTCTTCTTATTGACTGGGTCCAGTTCTGGGAGACTATTGGGGTGGCAGGGCAGAGTCTGAGACAGACTCTTTGACAGTCAAAGTTGCAGTTAACAGACTGGGGACAAAATACACAATGTAGAGAAATCCCAAATCCCTAGTCGGGGATGGGTGGAGTAAAGACAGATGAGGGTGACTCTCTTTTGGAAACTGGGCCAGGGGTGGGGACAGGGTCCAGACTTTGGGTAGTGTTTGTGGAGAAAGGTTTTCTGGAAGCATCACTGTGAGTTCTCCACTGTCATCTGGTGGACACATGAGTTACATTGCCTCCCAGAGGCTGGGCTGGCAGGCGCAGGACTCGGGGGCCTCTGAGGACTTGGAGGGAGGTGGCGGCTACAACCCCCTCCCTCGGAAGCCCTGGAACAGCTTCTTGCTCTCCTAACAGATGGGGAGAGGCTGGCCTGGCTGGGAAGCTTCTGCAGAGACACAAGTAATACTATGCGCCTTGTGCCTGACAGCTGTTAAAGTGTTTTCCCAAGCCCACCTCTCGTAAGCCTTAGAACCACCTCATGCAGTATGCGAGGGACACATTTTTAACAGGCAGACACTGAAGCCCAGAGAAATGACATGTCTCAGTAGAAGCAGCTAGTCAGGACCTGAACCCAAGAGTTTGGATGCCAAATTCCTTGCTTAGCAGAGCCTTCGCTTTGATCCTAACTCCTCTGATACAGCTTTCAAAGTGTATCATTCCATTTTCATTTCTATAATGAAATGCCTGAGGCTGTGGTCTTTATAAAGAAAGGAGACTTATTTAGCTTAAGTTTTAGAGGTAAGGGCATGGTGCCAGCATCAGCTCAGCTCTCGTGGGGGTCTTGTGTTGGTTGACATGACGTGATGGTAAGGTTACAAGAGAGAAGCTCAGATGGCAAGCGGGAAGTCATGGAAACTACGCTAATTCCTTCTAAGAGCCATATCCCCAGTGACTTAATGACCTGCCATTAGGTCCCTCTTCTTCTTCTTCTTCTTCTTCTTCTTCTTCTTCTTCTTCTTCTTTTACACTTAAAAATAATTTATTCTTAATTGAATAGGTAATTTACTATTTCACTATATTTTTCTATTTAAAAAGGATCTACATAAAAATCAATAGGACAAGCAGGTTTAGCAAGGTCATGGTACAAGGTCACAAAGCCATATACAGAAATTAATGTTGGCCTATATACAAACAATGAACAGTTCAAAAGTAAAATTGTAAAGGTACAAATTACAACATCACAAAAAAGCTTAAAGTAACATTACTGTATAAATCTACCAAAATGCATTCATTATCTGTATCCTAAAAACTATAAAAACTGATCAAAAGTACTCAAATGCAACCTAAATAAGTGGAGAGAAACTACGTATATAAATTGGACAAATATTATAACATTTATTCTCCCTAAACTTATCTATAGAGTCACCTCAATCTCTCAAAATCTCAGCAGAATTCTTCTTTTTTTTTTTTTTTTTCAGTGAAGGGAGGCATTGAATGTACTTCTGGACAGGCCATGTGGATGACGAAGGAGGCCATTGTGCTTTTTTTTTTATAAATGATCTTAACTTCTTTTATATACATATACATAAACATACATAGTTTTTGTTTCAGTTTGTCACACAAGTGAAACAATACGATGCTTACACATCTGTGACTTATTTATTTCACTGATAAGTATGTTTTCAAGTGCATCCATTTAAGTATAAAAGTGTCCAGTTTATCATTCTTTATACCTGAGTAGTATTCCATTATATAGAAATACCACATCTTTTTTGCCCATTCCTCAGTTGATGGGCATTTAGGTTGTTTCCAAGATCTTGCTATTCTGAACTGTGCTGCTATAGACATAGGTGCACATATAGCGCTGTGATATGATGTTTTTAATTCTTTTGGGAAGATACCCAGAAGGGGAATAGCTGGGTCAGATGGGACCTCCAATCCTAGCTTCTGAGGAATCTCCACACTGACTTCCACAGTGGCTGCACCAGCCTGCATTCCCACCAACAGTGGAGAAGTTTCCTCTTTCCCCACAGCCCCTCCAGCACTTGTTTTTGGTTGACTTCTTAATACTAGCCATTCTGTCTGGGGTGAGGTGGAATCTCAGTGTTTTAATTTGCATCTCTCTTTTAAAGTTTCTTTTAATATGGCTACACAGAGAATTTAGCTTCCAGCACATAGATTCTTGGGGACACACTTATAATCATGTTAAAAAAGATAGCCCTGAGCTTTCAACATCAGTTCTATAATTCACCAGAGCCCAGGTAACTCTGTGGCCAAGGTCTCTACAGCATTCTAAGATCTGGCTGATTTTCTTTCTCTGACCTGCTAAGCGGCACCAACCCTAAAATTCCTGTATGTCAGGTGTCTGGCTAGAGATCTGTTGACTTCCCTTGCCATCGATTCCTCTGTCGGGGCCTCCGTCACAGTGAGGATGGCAGAGCCACAAGACCAAAGGAAGCTGCGTCCTGAAGCACTGTGGCCCCAAGGCCACTGAAGTGCACGACATGGTGCCGTGAGCCGGAAACCAACTCTTACTGCGTTAAGTGGAGAACTCCCTAGGCCGATTTCTTACCACACCACTGCCTTCCCTACCCTAACTAACACAGGAATGTACTTGTGAAATGGAATGATTCCACAACAAGTACCTAAAATATTGCTGGTGAGCAGCAAGGAAACACACGGCGGGGCCTATGTTATATCACGACAAAAACATTTCCTAAACCGTTGCTTACAATCACTTGGAAGGCAGACTTAGTGCTGTCGAGGAAAACGGTTTTTTTAGTAAAGTCTCCTGCCCACCCAGAATATCCTCTCCATCAATGTGGAAAAGAAAGAAAACAGTTCTGCTAATGAATATGTATTCAGCAAGACCGGAATGTGTCACATGAAATTTGCCAGTGTGATTACAAAGGCAAAAGAAATCCCACCATATTTGTGAATTTTTTTTTTTTTTTTGAGGCAGGGTCTGACTATATAGTTCAGGTTGGCCTTGGACTCACTTCTGCGGGCCAGATAAGCCTTGAACTCACAGCAATCCTCCTGCCTCAGCCTCCTGCATGCTGGGATCACAGGCATGTGCCACCATGTCTGGCACTCACCTTATTTATATAGACTTGCAGGTAAGGCCCATGTCACCTGAGTTCTCATGTGTGCGGGACCTGTCCTCAGGAGAGAAGACTTCACAGCATCATTTGCTACGTGCTTTCATAGTTTGCTCTGAACCAACCTAGTCACTGAAGTAGCCATCCATCTAATTCATCGCCTTTTGGGAAGAAAAATTAAAGCATTTAAAAAAATCTCCTGGACAAATGGGTAATCTAAGCACCCAGGGCAATGCCCCTTTTGTAAGACAGTGATAGAGTACCAGCTTCCTTGATGCTTGTAGTTGAAATAGATGGCTCCAGGCCCTTCAACAAAACAAAACAAAACAAAACAAAAAACTCCTGGGTTTTAATCCTATTAAAAGTTTTATTTTACCTTTAAAAATATTTGCGTAAGTGTCAACAGAACAAAGGAAATTTATGTTGTCTTGGTGGCTTGCACTTTCATAAGATTAACTATTCGAGTAGAGACTGCCGTCCGTACCAAAGCTACTTTTGCCTATTTCTGTTCCTTCAAGGACTGAATTTAATACATCTCTTTTTCATCTGCGTAGGGCCCTTTTGGTCAAACATGTTCACTGGAAGAAAGATAGCCTCTTTATCAAAGAGTGCTGGAAAAGCTGGCTTTCCACACGCTGAAGACTAAAATTAGACCCATGTCTATCACCAAGCACTAAACTAAAGTCAAAATGAATCAAAGATCTAAATACTAAAACAGAAACACTAAATCTATTGGAAGAGAAAATAGGTAGAAATCTTGAAGACATAGGTGTAGGCAGAAACTTCATGAACAAAACTCAGAGCACACGGGAAATACAAAGAGTCAACCATCTTATTAAAAAGCTTTTGCACAACAAAAGAAATCACCAACAGAGTGAAAAGACAACCCACACAGTGGGAAAACTTTTAGCAAGTTGTTCCTCAAACAAAGGACATATATCTAGGACATACGAAGAACTGAAATCAAAATCAAACCCCCCCAATTTAGAGACCCAATTTAGAAATGGGCATCTGAGATGAATATACACTTCTCAGATGAAAAAATACAAATGGCAAATAAATATATGAAAAAATGTTCAGCATCATTGGTCATTCGAGAGATAGAAATTAAAACAATGCAGAGATTCAATTCCATTACACAAAGAATGGCTATCATTAAGAAATCAACCAACAACAAATGCTGGTGGGTCTGTGGGAAAAAAGGAAGCTTTTTCCACAGTTGGTGTGCAATTACTGTGGAAATCAGTATGGAGATTCCTCAAGAAACTAGGATTAGAAGTCTCATTCGACTCAGCTATTTCTCTTCTAGGTATATTCCCAGAAGAATTAAAAACATCATACCACAACAATAGATGTGCACCTATGTTTACAGCAGCACAATTTGTAATAGCTAAATCTTGGAAACAACTCAAATGCCCATCAACTGAGGAATGGATAAAGAAGATTTTTAAAAATATATATAATGGAGTACTACTCAGTCACAAAGAAAGATAAACCAGATAGGTAAATGGATGCAAATTGAGATGAACTTATAAGTGATATAAATCATTCACATATATAAACATCGTATTGTCTTCCACGTGAGAAACTGAAAGAGTAAGTAAGATCCAAAATGTACAATAGATATTGTGAAATGGGAAAAAACTGTTCAAAAGGAAAGAGGAACTAGGGTGGGGGGAAGGGGAAAGGGAGGAAGGGAAAAGGAAAAAAAAGCACAACATCGTTATATTACTCATTTCTCTTAGTTCACTAAAAAGAAAGGTTTGTGCGAATATTGTCTGGAGAATTTTTTATGCCTATATCTTGTGCTCTGAGTAACTACTTTGAAGATAGCAATATGCAATGTATTACCTATTGTTATTATCCTAGTACTTTGTTTTGAAATTTTGTTTTATTTTTTTCCATAAAAGAACAAACAAACAAAAAAACCCCCAAAACTATAATAATACTAAAAAAGACACCTTAATAAGGTTCTATAATGGGAGTTCCCAATTCCAGTTATGAAGACTACCAGTCTCAGACATTTCGTGACAAATTTAGTGCTTGAGTATTGGGATGCAATATGAGTTGTATTTACTTCCATATTGCCAAAGGTTACGCAGAAAGATGGTCCCACCTTCCCTCTGCTGACGTTCTCCTTGTTGAGCTTCTCTAGACTTCTCTATCCTGGGAATACAAAATGGAGCTGATGGGAAATATGTGATTACAAGGACCGTTACTGGGAAGGCAGAGGAAAAAAGTGTTGCAAATAATGTTTCTAGTAAGTTGTGAGTCTCAAAGTAATTAAAATCATTGCTGCCATGAAGAGGCCCTGCTATGTCTGAATAAGTGTTCCCCAAAGGCCTATGTGTTGAAGACTTGGTCCCCAGCCCATGGTACTGTGGGGAGGCACTGGGACCTTTAAGAGGTGGGGACTAGGGGGAGGAAGTTGAGTCACTGGGAGGGCGTGCCTGTGCAGGGGATATTGGGATTCCAGCCCCTTTCTCTCTCTCTGTTTCTTAACTATAATGAGGTGAGAAAATTTGTTCTACCACATGCTTCCATCATGATGCGCTGCCTCACCTCAGGCCCAGAAACAACGGGTGAACTGAACATAAGCAGAAACCCTAAGACAAAGTAGAATTTTCTTTCACATAAATTGATTTTCTCAGGATTTCGTTACAGTAATGCAGGCAAGCAGGGCAATCATAATAATAATAATAGCAAATGCACTAGAATGGCTCTTTTTGTTTGACTGGCCCAATATCAATTACTCTAGAAATACAAAGTTTCAAGCACTTGTGGGAAACCCCATCCAGTCCTCCTGAGGAGGAGCCGGCTTCGTATGGGAATTGCGAATTCAGCCAGATTTTTCTTTCCCTTTGATAGTCACATCAGAACTCTTGAAAAGGTCTCTCCCAGCGTGGTGACAGCTGGGCTCTCCTCTGGAATATCTTCATGAGCATGAAGTCTCCTCAGTGGCTGGTGAGGGTGGTAGACTTCCTCTGGTGGTTCCTTTCAGGTCCTTTGGTCTTTGTGTCTCAGGCTTTCCCGGGAGGAGAGGAGCCCCTGTAAGTACTGAACATGATTATGAGAGAACTCATCTAAATTTGGCACAGGATATGGTTTCAGACCCAGATTCACAGGCCTGCCAGACAAAAGTTCAAAGGAGCCTGCTATGCTTTTGCAGGGTTTGCTCTCATTTTTAGCAAGGCTAACAGTCAAGCTGAACGCCGAATAAACTTTTTTTTTGGGGGGGATCATTTTATTGAGGGGATAGAGGTAGAGAGAAAGGGCTGAGACGGCATTGAAGATAATGAAATTTGACCTCCTTGGCAGGGCTGAACCTCTCTGATCTTGCCATGTCTGAAAGCACTGGATGAACTTTTTAGAGTTCAGTTCATTTGCTCTACTTGCCCAGAGAACTGAGGGTGATAAGGCACATGATAGAATGATTTGCATCACTACTGGATGACAGTGGACTTCAGGCCACCTGGAAGTCCTACAAATCAGAACGAGGCAAAATCTCTAACCTTTAGCATGCCTTGACTCTGTGGAACCCACCTGTCACCAGGTGCCTGGTAAAACTGGCCGAGAAGAACCTTTTGCAAGTACCTTGGGTAAAGAATTCTTTGTGCAAGTCACCCTGCTGTTGAACAGCATGTCTCTATCACATTTTGGGTAATGCCATCTGCTCAGCAGACATAGTAGGGATCCAGAGCCTTTAAAATTCCTCTGTGACTGTGAAGATTTTTGTTGATGATGCAACATTATTAACCAAGCGAGACCATGGTACAGGAGTTATTCTGTTAGCTAATTACCTTCATCCAGCTAAAAGACTTCTAGACCATTTCTCAGTCCATTTCTTTTGTGATTGTATCAGTCAGTGTTTATTAGAGAAAAATAACACGAGATATACAAATATATAAACGTTTACAAGATCGGTTTACAATGGTCCCCCACAGAGCTGGATGAGGAAGCATGCAGAGGGTCTGTCTGCGCACTGGAGATGACAGATCCAGTCCAAGGTCTGGAGCTCACTGCAGCGTCCTGTGTGAGTTCAGATCAGGAGGCCGACGGGTCTGCAGTGTGAGGCTGAAGAGTCTGTGCCGGGAAGGCAGAAGGATCCAGGTGAAGGCTGTGGGCATCAGCACTGAAAATGTGTATATAATGCGCTTTACTTCTACACTGTACTGTGGTCAGTCCTGAAGGGATTGCTGAAGAGTCAGTTAAAAAGACTCTCAAGATGGAGCATAGCACAACTTGGAGGGAGGTCACGGCTTTGCAGCTGAAGGATGTGGGAGATGTTTCCTGTGCTGTTTTCCAAGATGTCCCTGATACTATCAGCTCAGCTGTCCCCAGCCAGCTCAAGTGAAACATGTACTTTCCTTGAACTGTCTTTTGAGCTCCTTTCTCATAGAATGCCTTTTGTTCTGACTCAGTAAAGAACGTCTTTGTTCTCGTTATGTGTTTAAGGCAGTGTGCTCCTTTAACAAATGGTGTGGTCAATAAACCCACTCCTTGTATGTGTCTATGGCACAAACCTTCTTCCACCAAAGCAGGAGTCTCCATTGGAGATCAGTCCCAATATCAATTGGGAAACTGTATTCCCAAGATTGATTGGGGTGCTCCAACATTGACTGGGAAACTACAAAAGCAGAGACTGGAGTTTCTAAGAAGAAACAGAAGCAGATCCATCCTTCTTCATTTCCCCTTTATACCACCCAGGTGAAGAGCCACCCTAAAGTAGGTCTACCACACACCCCCTAAGGTGTAGAATTGCCGAGCCCATTTAGTTAAGCTTCTCTTACTCAAATTGACACAATCAATCCACTGTCACAGTGATGCATCTTTTTAAAATGAACGAAAGTCAGGTGTGTTAAGGCGAGATTTCCAAATGTGGGCGCTGCCGCTGGTGAACAGCTGCCTTTGCTTTGTATGAAAATCACCTCCCTTAGAAATGTAATCATTGTGCCCCACATGAGTGGTAAGGCTAGAATGACTCAGCTCTTAGTATGCTATGAGATATTTTAGTTCCTGTCAAACTCAAGAATCTATTTTTGCAAACCTTCCTTATTCCATGAAGACCCTAAGCAGACATTTACTGTTAGTATGTTGGTTTGTTTTAAGTCCTGACCCCAGAGTGGCAGCCCCCAAAACTGCCGTCTAGTAACGTGGCTTGTGCTGATTTATTTCCAGGGAAAAGACAAGCTTCTAAGATTTCCTGAGCAGTAGTCACAGCACAAAAAGGCATAAGCTAGCCATATGCATCCTGTACACGGCCCATCAGTATAGATGAGCCATAAAAAGACAAAAAGTACAATAAATCTGAAAGTCTTAATTGGCTTTTATTTTTGTGATTCTAGACCATAACTCATACTCTACAATGATACACTTAACATAATTTTAATGTTCTTTCAGGCTTGGTTCATTTTTCTTCATTCTTTTTCTTTGTTCATAGCCTGCATAAATTTTTCCAGTCTGTCTTCAGAATCACTGTTTTGCCAACTCAAATCTACTGTTGAACTCCTTTAGTGAGTTTTACATCTCACTTATTATTCTTTTGAACTGCAGGATTTCCATTTGGTTCTTTCTTTAAAAAATAATTTCTAGTTCTTTTCAATCCCCAGTACAAGATGAAAACAAAAACAAAAATAATTTCTAGCTTTTAATCGATTTCTTAAAATTTGATGTGACACCCTCCATTCCCTTGCTTCATGTCTCCTACCAGAGTCCTTCTTCCGGCGGCAAGTCTAACTACCAGTTTTCAGGCTGAGCAAACCACCTGGGTGCGGAAATACCCGATGATCTCACCCGGCCTAACAAGGGTTCCTCTTTTCTGCAATCTCAGTCAACTTAGTTGTGCTTGCATTTGCAATTTTGTTATTTGTTTAAAAACATACGCCTTTTAATGTATCATTTCTCTGTAGTTAATACATCTACTTCATGACTTCTCCTTGGAAACAGAAATTTGAGAAAATTACTAGTACCAAATGCCAGCTTCTTTTCCTTAGCCTAGAAAGGCTGCTTTTTTCTCTGTGAAATCTCTTCTAAACTTTGGGGTAAGAATAATCTCTTCAGTAAACTTTTTTGGAACAAGTACATATTCACAGGCAAAATAAAGCATAAGCGTGAAAGCAAACTCTTAGAAGAAAATGAAGGAAATCTTCATGATCTCAGGTTGGGGAAAAGAAAGCCGCTGTGAACGTGACACATCGTCTTGACTACCTTTCCTCATGGACTGTGACTCCTCATCTGCTACTGAACGTCTGCGAAGAGTGCTTTGTAACCATTTATGTAGATTCACGGGTCACCTCAGGAGGACCCCTCAGTACAAACAGAACCTCAGATTATTTAATCATGAAATGTTTTCAACAAAAGAAAGCTTTGAATCAATTTTTTTGTTTCTGTTTTTGCAGTGCTGGTGACAGCCCAGGGCCTTACGCCTGCCAGGTAAATGCCCTACCACTGGTTGTGCGGTACACCCTCAACTTCTTGACTCCATTTTTATGTAGAGAAAGATTTGAATATCAATAGTAATAACTATTTTTTCCAGCAAGAATTCTCCATATGTGCTATTACTAATTATATTAATATTCTTAATGCAGTCTCAGTAGAACCAAGGAGGAGAATTTACATTGTTTTCATTTTAATTTTTTGCTGGTGAGTACGTATTAGCCACTTCTCACGTGCCACTTCAGCTGACCTTGAATCATAAACCACTGTAGTGGCAGCTCTGCAGAGTTCAGATGCCCTTCGTGAAGCTGGTGTCTGAGAGCACCTCGCATTTTGCGTGCTTCATGCTTCTCTTGTCCTATGGCTGAGCGTCCATGTGTGACGCCCCCGATCAAAGCCCACACAGGTACAGCCATGTTCTTCACTGTGTAACTGTGTGTGATCGGCACCTAAGCAAGGTCCCAAAGTATGTGGCCACTGTGGGATCTGTGAAAATCTGCTGAGCACGGTTAGTCACGATGTGTGTGCACAGTCCCGTCGGGCTATATTTCAGATCACATGTTCAGAGTACAGTGGTATCTTAGTTCACGGACTTATTTCTTTGCCATGACTCTACAACCAGAACTGTGGAAAAGAACTAAGTTTGTGAACCGAGGTAACATTATCCGGGTCAAAGGTTCACTGGGCTTGGAACCTGTGAGTGTATGTGCTGTCGGCACTTGCGTGTGTTCAGCGTGTGTGCGGTCGGTGTGGGGTTGTGTGTGAGTGGTATGTGTATAAAAATGCACTTGGGGAGCAGAGTTGTCCAGAGCTACCTGTTCTACACTCATCAGGCACCGCCGAGTCTGGCAAAGACTCAACAAGAACCCTAAAGGCCCCGAAGAAAGGAGGGGGAATCTCTGGAGTCAGACACGCAGCTCTGCCGGAGACGGAAAGATGGGAGGAGATGTGGGTGTGAATTGGTGCGCAGGACGTTTCTCGAGGTGGCCTGGTTATTCTCTGGCTTGCTTTTAATTTTCAAGAATAACCACAGAATGTGATGGGAATGCAACATCTTGAGGTGAGGAGGAGCTGGCAGCACAGCCCGGACTCCGTTCCCAGGGACTGGCTGAGTTGGATCAGCAGTCTGGAGTCCTCTTGGTGTCAGCAACAAGACATCTGAGGGGTGAGAGCAGATATTTTGGCCTTGTTTTCAATCTTTTTGTTTGTTTTGTTCTCAGTCTTATGGAGGACAAATTTCGACTTGTTTCCCAAGAACCCCCTTTACCAGGGAGCGGGCGCCACACCGGGTGGTTCATGAGCTCGGTCGCACCCCTGGGCCTCAGATGCTCCTGCTCATGGCTTTCTCACTGGTGGGCAACAGGGGACATCAGGAAGAAGTTCCTGTAAGGATAATATTTGGAAAACAAAACACCGATCTCAGAAACTCCTAAGGACCGATCCTACATTCTTCAAGATCAATAAGCAATTTAAAGGGAAAGATATGGAAAATATGTGACTTTTCATGTGATCTAAGAAAAACGTATAGCTCACATCATACATTATGATGAAAAAGTAAATTCTTTCTCCCTAAAATCAGTATCTATACTTGTGGAGAGACTCTGACCAGAAACGAATGCAAGGGTGAAGGAACCCCGGGAGCAACAGCGCGGGGCTCCTGGAATGCGTGTTAAGGGTTAGAGCAGATCTGCGGGGAAACAGCTGAGCAGAACTGGAAACCAAGTTACTCTGAGAGATGTCTGCTCAGCCATCGTGTTCCATAGGCCCCAGTGAGATTGCTTAGGGGATCGTTCTGTTCCTTCCCTTTCCTGAACAAAACTCCTACACAAATGTATTTCTTTCGCATCTTTGTTCTCATACCCTTGGGTTACACATAAAAGGGGTGGGATTTCTCAGATTGGTGCTGTTTTCCTGAGACATTTTCATGCTGATTAGTTCTGGTGAAGCAGTCCCTCTGGGCTTCTTGGAGTTTAAACTAAACTTTGACTCCAAGTAATTTTTCATCCTCTGATTGGCCATGGTAACACACTGTACTATATACTTCTCTCTTCTATTTAATATACAGTGAGAGACATAGCCAGTGCAAAGGAAAAGGGAAAAATAGTATTTGCCCAAAACATGACTATGTATACAAACCCTTATGAAATTAATAAAAAAAAATTAGAACTGATTATTAAAGGCACAGGGTAAATGGTCAGTATAAAAACTATGGTAATTTACTTACCATGGACTCAAAGTGAATAAAACATTAGGTCTCTTTAATTTATTTTGATTTTTTGAGACAGGGTCTTTCTAAGTTCCAGGGTGACCCTGAACTCACTATGTAGTCCAGGCTGGGCTTGAACTTGCAGTCCTCCTGCCTCAGCATCCTAGGCTGCTGGTATTACAGGCTTGTGCCCCCATACCCAGTGTAGGTGTCATTTTAATGAAAGAGAATAAGACCTCTAAATCAAAAATTCCAAAATATTATTGAACAAAATTGAAGAGGATCTAAACAAACCGAGAGATGTATTATGCTTGTGGATTGAAATATTTAATATTGTTTTTATTTGGTTGTTTTGTCTTGGTTTTGTGGTCTTTTTGAGACAGGGTCTTGCTACATAGTTCACACTGGCCTTGAACTCACTCTGTAGCCCAGGCTGGCCTTGAACATGTGGTGATCCTTCTCCCTTAGCCTCCTGTACTAGGATTACAGGCAAGCACCACCATGCCTGGCTAATATTCAATATTGTTAAGGCATCGATTCCCTCACAGTAAATCTACAGATGCAATTAAGTCTCAGTCAAAACTCTAGGAAGATTTTGTAAAAACTAACAATCCAGTTTTTTTTTTTTTTTTTTTTTTTTTTTTTGGTACTGGGAATCAAACTCATAATCTTGCACTTGCCAGGCAGGCACTGTGCTGCTGAGCTATACCCTTGGTCCCAGTTGTTTGCTTAAACTTAGTATTTTTAAGATATTTTCATGTCAGTATTTATCACACAAAAGGAATGGGTTAATATTAATGTATAACATTAAAATATACTGATTAAATATATTAATATAACTACATTAATTAAATGTACTTAAGCCTATGTGATATATACACTTGATTATTTATATTTTTATTTATTTAGTTGACATTAATATTAATATTTCCCAAGAGAATATTCCCACAATTTTTTCTTTACAAACAATAGATTAAAAAAATCATTACATGTTTTCCTTGGGTGTGTGTTTTTGGATTTAATTGTCCTTAAATAAATACATGAAGCGATGCTCAACATCACTGGTCATTTGAGAAATGCAAATTAAACAACATTGAGACTCCATCTCACTCCAGAAAGAATGGCTGCCATCAAGAAATCAACAGATAACAAATGCTGGAGGGGCTGTGGGGAAAAAGGAACCCTTCTCCACTGTTGGTGGGAGTGTAGACTGGTGCGACCACTGTGGAAATCAGAATGGAGATTCCTCAAAAAACTGGGATTGGAAATCCCTTTTAATCTAGCTATTCCCCTTCTGGGTATTTTCCCAGAAAAATTGAAAGTGTCATGTCACCTATGTTTATAGCAGCACAATTTGTCATAGCTAAATCTTGGAAACAACCAAAATGCCCACCAACTGCAGAATGGATGAAAATATGTGGTATTTTTATACAATGGAATATTGCTCAGCTATAAAAAAGGACGATCTTGAGGCTTTTCTGGTAAATGGAGGCAACTTGAGACTATACTCATAAGAGAAATAAATCAGACTCATATTTGTAAATATCATATTGTCTCCCTAGTGTAAAAAATAAATAACAATTCAAAAAACTGAAAGAGTATTAAGATCCAAAATTCACAATAGATATTGTAATAAGGAAAGGGAAAGAAAGTGCTCGAAATTAAAGAACAACTGGGATAGGGGAAAGAAGAAATGGAAGAAAGGAAAAGATTATATGTTTGTAGATATACACATATAACTGTATATATGTATAAGTATGAAAGATAGATAACTATGCTACTAATTCTATATTAGTTCATCAGAAAGAATAGTTTGTGTTGTCATTGTTTGATTGATCATTTTTTATGCCTAGATTTTGTAACTTGAACAACTACTTCTAAGATAACAATATGTAATATATTGACTAGTATTGATTCCTTACTGTTTATTTTAATTCTGTATTACTTCTACCTTTTTTTCTGTTTTGGTTTTTTATTTTTATTTTATTTATTTATTTATTTTTTTTGCAGCACCGGGGATTGAACTCACAACCTCGTGCTTGTCAGACAGGCGCTTAAGTCACTAAGCCAAACTCCCAGCCCTGGTTTTTTTGAGGCAGGGTCGCACTATGGAGCTCAGGCCAGCCTTGCACTCGCATTGTAGCTGAAGCTGGCCTCGAACTCACAACGCTCCTCCTACCTCAGCCTCCCGTGTGCTGGGATTAAAGGCGTGCGCCACCACGCCCGGCTGTTTTGCTTTTTTAAAATAAAAAAAATTTAATTGCCCTTAAAAAAAAAACCTAAAAAAAAAAAAAGAAATACCAAAATGAATGAGTACTGACTCCAGTGAGTTTTACATTTGATGAACAGAGCCCCATAGTTCTGCAGAAAAAGAATTTACCCGCTGTTGGTTATGATACCATTGCGTGTGCTGTTCTGGGACCCCGGCGTTGTCAGGGCTCCCACAGTGCTCGGAACACAGCCAGGAGCCTCAGTGGGACTGAGAGAAGTGGTGGCTCTCAGGTTTCCCTGGTCTCTAACTCCTGCCCGCCACCGTTGGTTTTTACTCTTGTGATCCTCAGTTTGCTCGCCAGCAGATAGAACCTGTGTCTGGTCTACCTCACGGTTCTACCCGTCACTGAGTGCGCAGGCCTTGAGTGCCTTCTAGACGCCGACTCTGAGGATCTTGCCACCTGGTCCCCTGTCTTTAAGACGCTTATTTCAATTCTTTTCCGTAAATACCTAGAAGTGGGATTAGTGGATCACATGGTAATTGTGTTTATAAGTTTATGAGGAGCCTGCATGTTAGTTTACACAGTGGCAGCACCATTTAACATTCTTACCAACAGTACACAGGGCTTCCTGCCATGTTTTCCAGGTCTGTACCAACATTTGTCATTTTCTGGCTTTTTTAAAAAAGTGGCCATTTTAGCAGGCATAATATGCTATCTAATTGTGATTTTGATTTGCATTTCCCCAACAATCAGTGATGTTGAACATCTTTTCATATACCTGTTGGTCATTCTTGTATTTTTGGAAAAATGTCTACTCAACTCCTTTGTCCATTTTATTTAATTAATTAATTAATTTATTTATTTACTTATTTTTGCAGCACCAGCGATTGAATGCACAACTTCACACCAGCCAGATAGGCACTTAAGTCACTGAGCCAAACTCCCAGCCCTGGTTTTTTGAGGCAGGGTCAAAGTATGTAGCTCAGGTCAGCCTTGCGCTTGTGTTGTAGCCTAAGCCGGCCTCAAACTCACAACGCTCCTCCTACCTCGGCCTCCCCGAGTGCTGGGATTAAAGGCGTGCGCCGCCACGCCCGGCTTCCTTTGTCCATTTTAAAAATCAGGTTGTTTTGGGGTTTTTGTTTTTTGATACTGAGTTGTAAAAGTTCTTTATTCTGAATACTAACCCTTTATGTTACATATGGATTGCAAAGCTTTTCTCCCATTTCATTGACTTCTTTATCCTGTTGATTGTATCCCCTGCTGCACTGAAGTTTTTAAGTTTAGTGTAGTCCCATTTGTCTATCTTTGCTTTTGTTATTGGGGTCTTTGGTGTCATATCTAAATCAGTGCCCAATGCAATGCCAGGAATTTGAGACAAGGTCTTGCCAAATTGTTCAGGCTGGGTTTGAGCTTGTGATCCTCTTGCCTCAGCCTCCCAGAGTGTGAGGATTACAAGAATGCACTATCACACCCGACTTCTAACAGTTTTTTGTTTGTTTGTTTGTTTTGCACAATCTTTAGGATTTTGTGCAGATAAGATTACATTATCTGTGAACAGAGATAATTTTGCTTCTTCCTTTCTAATTTGTTGTTGGTGCCAGGAATTGAACTCAGGACCTCGTGCTTGCCAGGCAGGCCCTGTGCCACTGAGGTATATCCCAGCATGCCTTTCCAATTTGGATGAACCTCCTTATTACCTATTTCTGTGGATAGGATTTCTAGTTATGTTGAACAGAAGTGCTGTATGTCCATCATTACCTTCTTCAGGGTCTTAAAGTGTTTCATTTTTTACTGTTGCCAAAGATATTAGTCATGGGTTTTTCATATCTGCCCTTCATTGTGCTGGGGTAGTGACCTTCTAGTTGTTTGGTTGATTTTTATCAAGAAAGGTTGAATTTTGTCAAATATTTTTCTACATGAACTGAGATAGTCATATCATTTTTGTCCTTCCTTCTGTTTTTTTTTTTTTTTTTTTTATTTGTTTTTGTTTTTTGAGACAGGGTCTTGCTATGTAGTTCAGGCTGGCCTTGAACTCACTATGTAGCCTAGGCTGGCTTCAAACTCATGGTGATCCTCCTGTCTCAGCCTCCCAGGAGCTGCAGTTGTAGGTATGTGCCACCAACCTTTTTTCTGTTTATGTGTTGTATTATGTTTAAAACATGAAAACCATCCTTGCATCCCAGGGATAAATTCCTCTTGCTCATAGTGTACTTAATATGCTGTTGAATTCAGTTTACTAGTATTTCACTGAGGATCTTTGCTTCAGTATTCACTAGGAATACTGGCCTGTAGTTTCCTTTTATTGTAGTATCTTCAGCTTTTTGTATCAAAGTGATGCTGGCCTTATAAAGTGAGTTTTGAAGTGTACCATCTTCTTACCTTTTTAGGGAGAGTTTGAAAATAATTGGCACAAATTCTTTAAATGTTTGGTAGAATTCTCCAGTGAAGCCATCTAGTCCAGAGTTCTTTTGCTGGAATATTTTGATTCAATCTCCTTTCCGTTTTGAGTTTGTTCATATTTTTCTATTTCTTCATGTTTCTATCTTGGTAGGCTGTTCTTAGGAATTTTTTTTTTAGGTCATCCAATTTGTTGACATATAATTGTTCGTAGCAGGTGCTATGGTATCTACCAATTTCATATGTTGGAAACTTGGTCCCCATGTAGCAGTGTTGAGAATTGGGACCTTTGGGACATGACTGTGTCATTAGCACTCTCCCTTCATGAATGGATTCACAGGTGATTGAAGGAGTGGCTTTGTTATAAAAGTGAATTTCTTTGGCACACTTTCTCTATCTTACCACATGATGTCACGTGACTCAGCACAAGGGCCCCAGGAGATGCTGAGCAGATACCCACACCATGCTTTTGGATGTCACAACCTCCAGAACCATGAGCTACATAAACTTCTATTCTTTATAAATTTTTCTTTCTGCGGCATTGCTATAACGATAGAAAATGAACTAAGATACTAGAGACTCATAGTCTTTTTTAATTTCTGTGATGTCAGTTGTAATATCTCCTGTTTCATTTCTGATTTTTGTCATTTGAGTATTTTCTTCTTTCTCTGGTAAGCATTTGTCAATTTATTGATCTTTTCCAATAAACCAACTCAATTTTTTCTATTGTTTATTTCATTTAATTATGCTTATTGGAGATTATGACTTTCTTGCTAATTTTAGGTATGGTTTTTATCTTACTCCTTGAGGATAAAGTTAGGTGGCTTTTCTGAGATCCTTCTTTTTTAATAAAGATGCTTAAGCTTCCCTTATAGTTCTACTTTTGCTGCATCCAAGTAGTTTTAAAGTGATTTCATTTTCATTCTGGTCACAAGACATTTCCTTATTTCCTTTGTTGCTTCTTTGGTCAGTGATTGTTCAAGAGTGTGTGGTTTAATTTCCATGTGTTTGTGAATTTCTCTACTCTTATCTTGTTGTTGATTTCTAATTTCATTCCAGTGGGATCAGAAAATACGTTTTATATGATTTCAGTCTTTTTTAATTTATTAAGGTTTGTTTTATGGCCTAACATGGTGTATCTTGAAGAATGTTCTATATGTACTTGAGAAAAATAAGTATTCTGTTGTTGGGTGGAGTGTTCTGTGCGTATGTAAGTCGAACTGGTCTACAGGGTTGCTCAAGTCCTTTGCTTTCATATTGATTTTCTGTCAGGTTAATCTCTGCTTTATTAAAAGTGGCACATTGAAATCTCCTACCTTTATTGTGCCTATATGTTTCTCTTGACTTCTGCCAGTGTTTGCTTTATATGTTTGTGTGACCTGCTGTGTGTGTGTGTTTTCACAGACAAAATGAATTCTATGGATTCATTCAATTCTGTGAGTCACATGTTTGGGCAAATAATAAGCAGAACAATTGAATCAAACCAAATTATAGTTCAAAGTGTACATAATTTAAACTGTCCACTCTCTAGACATTTATGTTCATATCATTAGCGAGTGGAAGTTTAAATCCCTTATAGTAAAATATATGCGTATTATGTTAAAGAAAGTCTAGAGAAGAAGCAAAGCATGAAATGATGAAAATACAATGAAAATATATAGATTTATAAGTCTCTGGATAAAGTGCATATATATTTATAATTATTGTATCTTCTTGGTAAATTGACTTTTTACCATTTTATAAGAGATTACCCCTTATTTCTTCTGATGGTTTTCAATTTAAAGTTATTTTTTATGATATAGAAACAACCCTGCTGTCTTTTGTTTACTTTCCCTAAAATATTTTTTTCCATCCTCTCATTTTCAGTTTATGTATGTTCATATATCTGAAGTGTATATCTCTTGCAAAAAAACATAGAGTTCATTCATTTTATTTATTTTGTTTTGTTTCATTTTGCAGCCCTGGGATAGAACCCAGGCCTCGCAAATGCCAGCCAGGCAAGTACTCTACCACTGAGCTCTACCCCCAACTCAATCAATCTTGGTTTTTATATCTATTTAGTCATGCTAGACTTTTTGACTGGAGAGTTTAGTCCATTTAAAGTAATTATTGATAGAAAGGAATTTGTAATACCTTTTTGGTTACTGTTTTCCACCTGGCTCACAGCTCTATTTGCTCGTCTTTTCCTTTCTTTGGCCTTACTTTGTGTAAGTCTGCCTCCAAAGCCTGGGTGACATTTCAGTGTACCCGTCTGCCACAGCAGAACTGCCTTTAGCAAGTTTTTGTAAAGCAAATCTAGTGACGATGAATTCCCTCAGGGTTTATTTGTCTGGAAAAGCCCTAATTTCTCCCTCAATTTTTGAAGGGCAATTTTGCTGACTGAGTATTCTTGGTTGGTATTTTCTTCCCCTCCGGTATCATGAATATATAAGGTGTTTGAAACATATGGTGAATATTTAAATTAAAAACTGATTACAATAAAAGTCGCATTGTCATTAAGTCCCCTCAGAATAGTTCTCTCACACTGGACACACTTACCCCATCATCCTTGACACTTTCTGGAGCAGTTCTGGAAGTCCTTTTTTGTGAGACTCTTTAGTTGCTCTGTCATGGATGACTCAATGTCCTAAATCAATTCAAAATACTTAGCTTTCATGGTCATTTTGACTTTGGAAAAGAAGCAGAAGTGGCACGATGCCAGCTCCAGTGATTAAGGTGGCTAAGGATGCGCCGTGATGTTTTTATTGGCCTGCTTTCCACTGGGCAGCCGCGGCCACTGTACCTTATACCTCATAAAGACACTCATGAAAGAATGCTTCTAGCACTGCTTTGAAAAGTGGCCATAATGATGGTATGTTTTCAAAGTAAGAAGTATTTTTAGGGAGATTAATGGCAATGTGTCTTTTACCGTAATACATCTATAAAATTCAAATATTCACCGTATATTTTGGTCACACCACATATAGCCTCACTTTCTCCTGATCTGTAGTTTCTGCTGAGAACTCTGCCACCTAGGCAGAGCTCCTTTGTCCATAATGAGTCACTTATCTTGCTGCTTTCAAGATTTTCTTTTAATTTCATTATAATGTATTTTAGTAGGTGTCTGTCTATGTCATCCTTTTTGAATACCTTTGGCCTTTAATTTGGTGTCTATTTCCTTTGTTAGATTTCAGAAGTTTTTGGCTATTTTTTTGGTTCCTTTTTCTCTCTTTTCTCCTTTTGGAAATCTCATCCTGTGTACATTGGTTAGGTTGATAGATCCTAAGTCTGATTTTCTTTCCTTTTCTTCATTCTTTTGTCTTTTTGTTTTTCTGAATTGATAATTTCAGATAACCTGTCTTTTAACTTGCTGGTTTTCTTCTGCTTGATCAAGTTTGCTACTGACTCTCTATAATGAAATTTTAATTAAATTGTTACACTCTTCAGCTCTAGACCTTCTGTGTAATCCTTCTTTACATAGTTTCTATCTTTGTTGATATTCTCATTTTGTTAATGCATAATTTTCTTGATTTCAGTTGATGGGTTCTGTTGTAGATTGTTGAGCTAGATTAACACAATTATTTTGGGCATCTTGTCAGATAATTCTTACATATTCGGGTTATGTCCCAACAACCTATGTCCTCCACCAGGCCTGATCTCTTAACAGCACATTCAGTTAGAACTCATCAGTGGATGGGGCCAGTACACACACAATCTTAATCCAGTCAAGTTGACAATCAAGATTAATTGGCACACTCTGTATATTTATGTGTGTGTGTTTATATCTTTAGTGACTAAGTAAACATTAGTCGAAAATAAGAAGTTACTAAATTAATTGTAGTGCATCAGTGAGATAAAATACAACATAACCATTAAATTCAACTTCCAGTCAGGCATGGTGGTGCATGCCTGTAATCTCAACACTTGGAAGGCTGATGCAGGAGGATTGCCATGAGTTTGAGGTCAGTCTGAGCTCTGTAGTGGATTCAAGACCAGCCTGAAGTACATAACAAGACCCTGTCTCAAAAAAAAAAATCTACTTCTACTTTATAGGTAACATGTGCCAACTTCATTTTAATGGAAAGGATCTATATAAAGAATTTTCTTACTATTGGTGGGAGGGCAAAGTGGTGCAGTCACTGTGGAAAGCAGTATGAAGTTCCTTAAGATATTAAAAATAGAACTACCATATGATCCAGAAAATCCCTCTACTGGGTATATCTCCAAAGGCATTAAAATCAGGATCTCAAAGGTATTTGCATAATCATATTTATTGCAAGATTCCTTATGTAACCAAGAGGTGGCAGCAACCCAAGTGTTCATTAATGGGTGGAAGGATAAAGACAATGCGGCATACACATGCAGTGAAATATCATTAGCCTTTACAAAGGAAGAAATCCTCTCACATGTTATGTGCATGAATCTTGAGGACATACTGGTAAATAAAATAAACCAGTCACAAAACAAAGAAGGGCCTATAATTCTTATTTGGTTGAATGAATCTTCAGCATGGAGGAGAGTACTCAGCACGTCCGTTACTCCGTGTTGAAGGAAGGTATGTGACAGCCGAGTGTGACCCTCCCTAGCCAGCTCTGAGACCCTTCTACGCCTAAGAATCTGTCTCCCTAATAAAAACATCTTACAGCAATCTGGCTCCCCAGTAAAAACAACTTCTGAAGGCTCCCGAAATTGTGCCACTGGGGCTCTTTGAAGTGTGATCAACTTTCTGGGGAGGGATTCATGCTAATTGAGCTCCTCTTGGAGCAATAAGTTCCTTTTAGACAAATAGAGGGAGGTCAGGGCAAGTCTTGCTTGCAACCAGTGTTCCCCAAGTATCCTCAGTTGAAAGGAGTCAGCGTACCAAAGCGCCACACTGTGGGATGGCGTTTCCTACTTTAGGTAATAGAACTTGCCAGGAGCACCCCTATTCCTGAGACAGAGGCTTTTACTAATGCAAATTTTCTTTATCGATGCAAATGCCTTTTTTAAAGGACAGCTTTACAGAGCTACTCCTGAGTCTGCAGGTTCTCAAAAGAATTAGCTCAAAACATGCCCAAGAAGATTATTTTTGGGGTGGTTTCTTCTGGTCTCTGTAGTTGTGTTTTGAGACGTAGGGTCCTGAGCCTCATCACGGGCTTCCGGAGACACCTAAGGGAGTGTTCCCTGGCTCCTCCTGCTTTCTGTTCATATACGCCGTTCTCAGTCTCACTTCTATTTGAATATGCACATTTTAAGAAGACAAAGAGTTCACAGGCAATCCCAATCCATTTGGGCACTGGAGTGGACACCTTCTACTTAACATTTTCTGCGAATGCCCTGTGGGTAACTAAAAGGAGGATACAGCTTGGCATCTCTGCCTTCATTTTGCATTGCTTTACTAACCTTAAAACTTTGGGTCAGATCCCTTCTCAGCTCTGCATATAGGCATGTTAATCATTCATGAAGCATCTGTCTAAAAACTGTAATACAAGGTTTATTGGCCCTAAATTTACCTGATCTATCTCATCTCCCTTAAGACTGAAGGCACTAACATGATATAAGAATGATTAGCTTATTTTCATGACTCATGAGGATTTTTTTGTTTTTATTTTTGCTTTTGTTTTTGTTTTGAGACAAGGTCTTGCTATGTAGTTTAGGCTGGTCTTGAACTCACTGTGTAGCCCAGGCTGGCCTCAAACTCACAGTGATCCTCCTGCTTCAGCCTCCCAAGTGCTGGGGTTACAGGTGTGTGCCACCACACCCAGCCATCGGAAGGATATTAATTGGCAGCCGTCTTGGTTACTTTTCCTTTCTTGGTGAGACAAAACACCTGAGGCCCAAAACGAAGGAAGGAAAGATTTATTTAGCTCACAATTTGTGGAGGTTTCAGTCCATAATCAGCTGGCTCCAAGACATGGTGGCATGGCACAAGGGCAGTCATTCATGGATGTGACAGGTGCCAAAATCCACAAGAGCAAAAAGGAGAGAATTTGCCTTCTTCCCTTATATATTGTATGCCTGCTACCCACCCCTGGGTGGGTACAGCACTCGCTCCACCAATCCCAGCGTTAGAAAATGAACCAATCACAAAAGCTAGACTCAGCCGCCTTAGAAAGCCCGTCCCCCCACCCCCTGCCACCATGACCACATGAGGCTTTGGGGGGATATCCAAACACAAACCATAACAGCAGCTTTTACAGTGTCCTGTTCCAGATCCCCTGGGGTGCATGCAGAAGTTTCCAGTCACTGTCCTAAACCTGCCGTCACCTTGGATTCCAGGAAAACAGAACCTTACAGATTATCCCACATTGAGATCACATGATGGGAACTGGGGCTGCCCCGTATGCAGGAGCAGTCATCTCATGGGAACCGATGGGCCCCTCAGGCCATAAAGACTTCTCTGGAGTCCTTCATAGAACCAGTCTTGAGCCACCAATTAACTAGACCCCTGCCCTGCCAGCCATGTGCACCCCAGAGGAGCTGGTCTGTGGAGCCAGGCTACTTCTGTGACCTTCGCTGCCCTCTGGGCGGGGGAATACTAGGCTCAGCGACCTGTCCTGTTTTCAGTGACTCTGGACAGGTCACCTCTCTGAGCCCCAGTAAATTCACCAATAAACTATAAATCACCCTGTGGCACTGTTAATTCATTCTTTTACAATAAAGATACCAAATTAGCAATAGATAATTATAGGAAGGAGGACAGAGCCCGGTCAGCTTGACAAGAGGCAAGAGAAGAATGTGTTCTATTTGGGTTTATTTTCAGTATGGGGAACTGGAACCAGGGTCTTGCATATGCCAGGCAAGCACTTTATCACTGTGCTCCATCCCTAGTGTTTTTAAATTTTATTTTGAAATGGCACCTCACTAAGTTGCCAAGGTTGACCTTGAAATCTTCCTGTCTCAGCCTCTTGAGTAGCTGGAATTATAGGCATGAACAATACATCTATCCCATTTGTTGTTTGTTTTTAACTTTAAGTAGGGAGAGGGAATGGTTCTGAGGTCGGGTTGAAGAAATAAAGACAGGTGGAAAAGAGATAAGGAAAATCATAACTACATATTGTATTTTTTTAAGAAATGCAATTTCTAAGGGTCAGAGATATAGCTCAGTGGCACAGCGCCTACCTGGCAAGTGCAGGGTCCTGAGTTCGATTCCCAGTATGCTCCCCAAAACAAATAAAGACAAAATGAAAGAAAGAACACAAGAAAGAAAGAAATGCAATCTCTAGGACCCAGTCCAAGTTACCCAAAGCTGTTCGTATCAGTATTTCTTTGGTTAAGTTAGGCTCCTTTCCTGCCAGACCCACCATACTCAAAATTCCTTAACAATATTTTAAGACCATAATTTGGCTTGGTTGAGAAAGTGAAGAGAAAGAACCTAATCTTAAAATAAAGGAACCAGTTGATAAAATTCAAATATTGCTTAAGTTAACCATTTTAAAAAATAAAAACAACTGGGCTCGTATCTGTAAAATCGATCAGTACCTTTTTGGGTGGGGTGGGGTGGGGCACCTTTTCCATAGGTTTCCATCCCTGAAGAGAAACATAAATGTCCCCAGTTCCATAAGACAGCACACATCTCCCTCCCTCTCAAGTGCCTCACTCTACTTCTTTGAGTGTATTTTTTTTCTTTTGGTACTAGAGATTGAACTCATGACCTCACATTTGCCAGGCAAGCGCTTGTGCCACTGAGCTAAACTCTCAGCCCCTGTATTTTTAAAATCCTGCCTAATAAATCCTTTCTGTGCCTCTTATTCCACAATGAGAGTCTGCGAACCTACGAACTCATTCTGCAGGAAGGGTGGGTTTAGGTTACCCATCTCCGCTCCAGGAACCTCCTCGGACCCTTTCTGGTGCAAGCCTCACAAGAGAAGAACATTCGTTCCTTTTGCTCCGGGGCCTCACCTGCAGTTTTCCTGTTTCACCCTTAGCCTGGCTCAGGCCGTGAACAGGATGGCGAGAGGCAGCGAGGTTAAGTTCTGCTCCACTATGTGACCTTGTTATAAGCCTCCCTCTGAGCCCCGTTTTCCTCTGCAGTTAGAGGAGGTTAACTCCATTCTGTGGTTCATTTTGAACCTAGTAGCCCAGGCGTCAACAACTATGCCTAGTTAGTGACTGGTAAAGCGACGACGAGGCACCTTGGTTTTTCAGCTTCCTGCAGTCGCTTGGAGTCTCAGGGTCATCTCTCCGAGGCCAGTTCCAGGTGGGTCCCGCCTGCTGCCTCCACAGTGTCCAGCTGCAGAGTTTCCAGGATGGTCAGTGCTCTACAGTGTGTCTAGGAGTCTGCTTTCATTCAGAGGCAAAAGATCAGGAGATGGCTGCAATCTGATTGTTATAGTTACAGCCTCAGCAGGGCCACACGGGAAGCCCTGGGGTTGGTCAGAAGGCAGAGACGGGAGGGGGAAAGTGTAAGCAGAAGTCTTTATTACTGTTCTTGCTGGAAGGAATGATCATGGCAAAGCAAGCCGCCTCAGGAGTGGCCAGTTTGCATAACTTCCAGGGGCTCGAGGGGTAGGTGCATCTCGAGTTTTCTGGTACCTGGTCCCGGGCTGAGTCAGGACACGGGAAGAGACTGCAGAGCCAGCCACTAATGTCTTGCCCGGGCTCTGGAAGGCTCTCGTTTCCTCCCTCTTCTCAGCACTCTGCTTCCAGAGACCACACAGATCAAAGAATTTTGGGGAGACTGCAGAAATCCATCTTAAACTGTTTGCAACCTTCTAGAAAACTGCCACTTTACTAGAAACCAAGTTTGGGGAGCGTTTTGAGGAAATCTGGGAGAAAATGTCAATGACACATTTTTTTTTCTATCAAGAGGAAGGTCTTAGTGACTCAACCAGAGAGAGAGACAGACAGAGACAGAGACACAGACAGACAGACAGAGCCAGACAGATCCCTAGATACTTCAGCCCGTGTGATGCCAGACCAGGAGGGATTGCCAAGGAGTGGGCACCAGAGCTACCTAACCTAGCACCACGGGCGGCCGAGGACAGGTTGTTGAGCCTGGCAATATGGAGAAAGACTCCACTAGTTTCATCTGGTTTTAGAAATCTCAAAGACCCAAGAAAACTGACGAAGTGGTACAGAGGAACCTGGAAATCCTAAACTAGATGTGATCTTCCACAGCATCCATCCAAAATGTCCATTCCACAGATGAGAAGCCTGTGGTCCAAAGAAGAAAGGGTTGTCCACGATGAACCTGCAGCTCAAGATCTGAGAATAGAATCAAAGCCGTGGATGTAATTTAGATGTCAGTCCCCTATTACAACTTCAGTACAAGTTCAGAGGCATCTGTCTTTCTTACAAGAAGACGAGGCACCTTACTTGATGGTTTTTTGCCCGCGTTTACTTAAGGAAGCCGCCAGAAGCCGCCTACCTTCCAGTTTGAGGTTCAGGGCAGCTAGACTCAAATTCTAGGTCCCCACCCAGGGATCGGGGTAGGAGGCCCGGGTTCTGCCCAACCTTGTGCCTGGAGCGCCCCCTGATGGCTACACTAACATACGTACACGGTGCGATGGAAAACTGAAGTTTAAAATTCAAATTTATTACAGTAGAAGACTCATTGCCATATATTCCCCCTCTCTTGGAACGCACTTTTCCCGCGGTCCTTGAATCTCACAAAAGCATTTCTGGAAGTCCTCTTTCGTGTTTTTAGCGGCACGGTCGTGACTGCCTCAATGCCTTGAATTGATTCAAAACCTTCACCTTTCATGGTCATTTTGAAATCCGCAGGAAGAGCCAGCAGTCTCACGGTGCCGGATGTGATGAAGACGGTGGATGAACAGACACTGCAGTGTTTTTACTGCCTTGGCACGGGAGGACACTCCGCAGCCGCATCCACCTTGTAAGAAATGATCTTACTTATCCAGACCAAATAAACAAATAAATAAATATTTTAAAAATTAAAAAAAAAATTGGACTCAGAGGCAGCGAAAGCGAGGGTTTAAACTTTTGCAAGGATCAGGGGTTCACACTCTGTCCCGAGCAATCGGTTTCACCCCACATGTGTTGCGACCCCTCTTCTCTTTTTAATCTCCTTTTTCCTCTGTATTTCTCTTCGCTGTTATTTTTAGCCTTTTGGCATCCCAGGATTTGGGAAGACTTGTTTAGCAATTACTACTTACCCCGGAACCTCGTCTTTGGTCTGAGTCTATTTTTGTTTTCCTTTTTTCTGAGTCTATAACTTGTGTGTCCTTGTCTGCAAGCTGACTGAGCTAAGTCTAAGAAAAACGGCTTACTAGAAAGGTTCGTAAAATAAGGGGCAATGAAAAACATTTTTACCTCTTAAAACTATTTTTCTCTTACCTCATAGAAAACATGAAAGGGGACTTCTAGGAATCCTGCAGAAACCGGCAAGCACGGTGGGCGAAGTGTGTTAGAAGTGAGGGGGAATATTTTGGGGGAGATAAATGGCACGTGTCTTTTGCCATAATAAATTTTTAAAAATTCACCAGCTATTTTCATCACCCCTTGTATGGCCCTGTCATGAATATTTATAGTCATTTACTCCTCTGGGAAACTCCTTTCTCTCACTAATGGGGAAAATATACACATATCACTAGATTTAACCGTAAATCACTAAATGCAAGTGTAAAACGTATATACCAGTAAGACGCCATAAGGATGAATATTTTTGTTTTTTCAGGGAAGTGATCTCTGTACCCACACCAGTCCCTGATGCATGATGACTGAAAATTTACTGAGTGGCTACACAGACTCGTTGCTGATTACTGGAGGTGCTTCGATCAGCAAACATTTACCAAGTGCTTTCTGTGTACAACCCTGAGAGTCATGGTGATCAAAAAAAATGTAAAAGACCCTGTTCTTGCCCTGATAGAGCTGCTGCTCACTGTTGCTCTGGCAAACCACAGGCCTGTGAGGTTAGGGAGGACGGCGAGGGGGAGAAAAGCGTAGCAAAGACCCCGGCAGAGTCGGGGCGGGAAGCCCGGGCGTCAGCCGTGCAGCCAGGAGATCTGCCTGGGCGGAGGCTGCCTGTCTCAGTGTCCTCTGTGCTGCAGAACGGAACACGAGAGATCGGAGCATTCCTCAGGACCGGAAAATGCGTTTTCAGTACACAGGATGGGAGGCCCGGCGTCGGCAGGCTCCATCTGCTGCATTACCTCTGGCGGAAGAGCTAAAAGCAAGAGAGGGACCGCGAGAGGGCGGGAATAAATGAGAGGGTGCAGGGGGCTGTATTCACCTTTGTAGCAAACTTACTTTGTTGCAGACTTGCTTACTTAACCCATCCATGAAGGCAAAGCACTTGTGACCTACCCCTCTCTCAACACTGCTGCACTGGGGATCAAGTTTCCAGCACATGAATGTGGGCGCGAGTTCTAAAGCCATGTGGGAGCTGCGGCGGAAGGAGGGAAGGCGTTTCAGAAGCAGAGGAGCAGGGACAGGCATAATTCTGGTCGATGCCCTCCTCTTTCATTTTGTCCTCATGCTTTTGTTTGTTTGTTTTTTGTGTGGGGGGTTGAACCCAGTGCCTTTGCGATGAACTATGTCTCCAGCCCTTTTAAATTAAAACAAAAATTACTTTTAGACAGTCTTGGTAAGTCACTGAGTTGCCCATGGTGGGCTTGAATTTGTGATCTTCCTGCTTCAGCCTCCCGCAGAACTGGGATTACAGGCGAGCACCACCAAGCGCTGCTGTCTTTGCATCCTCTCTCCTCACTCAGCAGCCATGGGAGCTGAGTTTCTAACGGCCGTCTGTGGCGTGTCCTGGAGGACGCGTGGCTCTCCCGCTGCCTTTCCTGCACCCCGTCTGCCACTGAGTCCTGCGGCTGGGCACTGGGGGCACTCAGAGCCCTGCAGCTCCTGGGCTGGACTCGGCAAGCCGGGACCTCTCCTGGGACCTCAGCTGGATGGGTGAGACGGGACCTGGCCCAACTCGTGGCCAGAGAAGGAAAACTGCTTCCAGGGAGACGGAGATAGGGTTTGCTGAAGAACCCAGTGAGTCCTTGTGACACAAAGTGATTCCAGGACAGCTCCTAGGAGGGAGAAGCTGCCTCTGGGCTGCTAAGGCAGGAACAAGGGAAACAAGTAAACTGAGCTCCAGGGGCTGAGGAAGGAAGCCTGAGTGGGGGACGGAAGGTACTTGAGTGACAAACGTGGCAGATAGTATGTGACGAGGCTCAGCAGGGCCCTAGGCGCTCCGGGCCCCGTCACAGCTTGATTAAGGTACAATTCCTATCCCACCCAATTCATCACTGTAAGGCACGCAGTCTGCAGTTTCCCTTATATTCCCAGAGTGGTGCAGCCGGGGGCCACAGTCAGTTACAGAGTGTCTTTATGGCCTCAAATAGAAACCCTGTAACCTTTCGTCACCACTCCCCCAATTTCCCACCCCCACAGCCACTAATCCACTTTCTGTGTCTATAGATACGCCTATTACAGATTTCCATATAAATGGAGCCATGTATGTGTGATACTTTGTGACTGTACTCGCCTCTTGATGGCTGAGCTTCCTGGCATGCATGGATAGACCACGTTTTGTTCACCGTTTCATCAGCTGATGGGTCGGCCTTTGGTTGTCATGGACAAACGCATTATGAACATTCATGTACAAACTTTTCTGTGCACATCTGTTTTCGTATCTCATGGTGTAACTGAAGTGGAATTATGCCAACATTCCCATGGAACTGGGACTGTTCCCTGGCAAATTCCTGGCTGTGTGAGCCAGTGGCATATCTTTTGGAACCATATCTTTAGGAGCAAAGTCATCTGGCGAGCTTTCTGGATTCACATGGTGTTATCCACAGGAACAGGCTGTCACCGAGCTGTTTCATCCCTTCTTTCCCCATCTGACATGGCAGCTGGGGCTGGCTGCCTCCCTTAGCTTGGCTGATCACTTCTTTCGTGCTTCTGGGAGCTAAGATTGCTTCATGTGGGTCTCATACCCTACGGTCATTTTCAGGATGGATGATCTTATATTCTAGGCAAGCACTTCCAAACTGGGGTTTACAATTTGTTTTCTCCCAGCCCTTGACACAGGTCCAAAACCACATCACCTGACCGCTCCAGTCCCTGCTGCTTTGTGCGGAGGAGCTCTGGCGGGCACAGCCCCACTTCTTCCTTCCAGACTAACCCGGCCAAGCTGTATCTTGTGATTTAACCCTAAGAGTTGGCCGGTCAGCAGTGAGGCTTACAACTGTACCTATGCTTTATTTAAAACATTTTTAATTAGTACGTGTTTGTGGTACATAGTAAATGCATTTATCATAGAGAATTGACACAAATTAATATAGAATCTTGATCCTTTTTACTTCCCCGTTTTCTCATCTTCCCAGCTCCCCCCATTTCGCTTCTCATCTGCACAAAGTCTATCTCCTTGTTTCCTGCCATCCATCTTTTATTTTGCTCTTTATATTATTTATACTTTGCCATATAAGGGAAATCAGGCAATATTTAACCTTCTGTGTCTGAGTTATTTCACTTAGCATCATAAACTCAAGGCACATGCATTTTCCTACAAATGACTCAGCTTTAACCTCTTTATTACTGTGTGGTCCTCAGTTGTGTATAAATAGTACATTTTTTCCCCACTTATCTGATGTCAGGCATATAAACCTTTTCTAAGATTTGGCTGCTATGATTTGTGCTTCTATGAACATGGGTGTACATGTATCATTGTACTGTGATGTATCATTCTAATATGAGGTCTTTAACTTTTTTGATAAGATACTCAGAAGAGGTTTAGGTCAAATGGAATATGTATTTTTAAGTTTTTGTTTGTTGTTTTTGATCTTTTTGAGACAGGGTTTCACTATGTAGCCCAGGCTGGCCTTGAACTCCCAGTGATCCTCCTACTTCAACCTCCCGAGTGCTGGAATTATAGGTGTGTGCCACCACACCCAGCCTATTTTTAGTTTTTTAAGGAGTTTTCATATTGATTTCCATAATGATTGTGCTTGTTTACATTCCCACCAACAGTGTAGAAGTTTTCCTTTTCCCCCACATTGCCAGTACCTGGCTGTTTTTTCATTTGTTTGTTTGTTTTTTTAAAGATAATACAATCCAACAAAATGTAACAGAATAAAGTCAATCAAAACAAAGCAGTAGAACTGGTACAGAACTTCAAAGAAAGATACTATGAAAACAATAGCTACTATAGTATATCTTGTTGTTTTCAGAATAGTTGACCATTCCATCAGGTACAGTAAAATCAAACCAAGAACAAAACACAATAAAACCAATAAAAACAGAATATGAAATAAGGCAAAAAAAATTAATCAGAAGAGCCAGGAGTTTGGCTCAGTGGCCCAAGTGCCTGTCTGGCAGGTTCGAGGTTCTGAGTTCAATCCCCAGTGCCACAAAAAAAAAAAAAAAAAAAAAAAAAAAAAAAAAAAAAAAAA